>JABEVS010000463.1:0-49736 GCA_018290735.1 Coelastrella sp. MACC-549
CATCAAAAGCAGGGCTAGCCCAGCCTAACATGTAAAACCTAAAAACACATATCCAAAAAATAAGGGAATTGTAGTAGTAGTTGTTACCCTTTCCGGCCGCAAGGCCCTTGGGAATAATGAAGCATGGTGGCTCAGCCAACCGCCACATATGGACTGTATCTCCCTCAGGGGATCAACCCACTCTGTGAAGAGGAATGGTACTAGCTGGGCCGGGCCGAGTACCTGTCACTCCCCAAGGGGCAACAGCTTGCTCCAATGCACGGTGCTGGGTGGTGCATTGCTCAATGTGTGCGTTGTTGAGGTGCCTGGGTGGCCACATACATCACCGGTATTCTGGCATGTTGCCTCAGGCACGCAGCTGTACGGTGCTAAACCAATGCCCACGTTATACTTGGTGTAGGACTGTGGAACCAGGGCTGGATAAACAGCACAGGGAGGAGACGTTCACTGTGGTCGCTTGAGATCACATAAAGTTTGACAGGGAGTTCACAACTCAAATGAAGACGCAAGAGGCCCTACCCTCTGAGCTGGCACATTGTTGGCTTTTCCCTCTTTCGGTACTGCCACTTCCTACAGAGATACTATTGGCGCTGCTTATGCCTTTTCTTGCTCTTCACTTCCCCCTCAGCCTTCCTTCTCTTGCCAATACCCTGCTTCTCAACCTTCTGCTTGGGCATGACCTTGGCACCCAGGTCCATTGCCGCTGCTGCACTGCCCAAAGGTGGCTTGTGCTTCCGTGCTGTTTTTCCTTCTTGATGCTGCTTATCACCTGTGTCTGTGCCTTTGCCCTCTTGCTGCTCCTGCTCCTGGCCGTGTCCTGCTGCTGCTCCTTCCCCCTTGCCCTCAAGTGCTGCCCGGGCCTTCGTCAGCAGCGCCAGCCTGGCCGGGTCTGGTTTATTTGCAGCCACCAATTGCTGCAAACCTGCCGACTCAACCAACCGCTCCAGCTGCGACTCAACTCTAGGAGAAACTCCAGCAGTCTGCAGGACAGGGGGATGAACACTGTTGGTCAGTACACCCATGGCAAACCAAGTGCCACTGGCCATGGGGGCAGCCTGCTGGTACACCTGTATTGCTGATGACAAGACCAACAGGGCCAACAACAGGCAGCAGCATTCATGGTAGCACAATGGCCAGGACGTGTCACCATGCGTTGGGCACAGTTGACAACTGGATGTTAGCTGCCTTTGCCTGTCAGAGCAGTCACAGCACATGCATGCTCAAGCTCTGACAAAGAGTTGGCAAAGTGCTGCTGTGTTGCTGTTTGCACCGCCATGCCACAACCTGGGCTAGTGAGCCAGTGGAGTGGAGGTTGTGGTGCAGTACTGCAGCTGCTTCAGCATCCTCAACCTTCTAAATGCATCAGACTTCTGATAGAGAAGTAAGAACTTACAAGCACTGTACTGTGGCCATGCACAACAAGAGATAGGACACCTGATGCAGGTTGCCATTGTGCTAATAAACACCATCTCTAGCTCCAAAGCTGCCGCCCCCAAGGGTTCTTACCTTGACCACGACCACCACCTTGCCCAGTTCCCTGATCGCCTCACCACCCAACACCTCAGCAAGGCGCTTGCCACATGCCAGCTTCTGCACACTCCCTAACAGCTGCACCACTGCCTTCACAGCAGCAGCATGCTGCTCCTTCCCCTTGTATGGCCCAGCTACAGCAGCACCAAGAGCAGCAGCCAGCAGAGCCTGCTGCTGCTGCAGTGCTGCCAACACGGCTTGCTGGTGACGGGGCTGTGTAGACCTGAACAGCACGGGCAAGAGTTGAACTGCCTTGCTGCGGGTGGGCTCGTTGCGGCCCTTGCTGCAGGCGGTCAGCAGAGCTTTCAGGCCACCTGCAGTGCCTGAAACAACTGTCTCTGGACACTTGGCTAGCACCGATTCACACCACTGCTTCTGCAGCCGAGTCTTCTTCTTGTCAAAGAAATCACTGAAAGCTGATGCTACTGTGGCTTGAGCAGCAGAAGCAGCAGCACCGCCAGCTGCAGCACCGGCTGTCAGCAGCACCAGCAGCGCCTGAGCAGCAGCAGCAGCTACACGAGAGTCCTTCTCTCTGGAAGCATAGTACAACACCTTACGCATGTCTGCTTCATAGGATTGCAGACCCCACTGCTTTGGCTGCTGCTGCTGTTGGTCTGACCCCTCACCCTCTGCCGCTACTGCCGCTGTTGGTAATGTTGGTCTGCATCTGCTGAGGTGTTTGTTGACAAGGCTCGTGAGTCTGTCTGCAAGGGTGGGGTTGCCTCCTGCGCCTCGTGCAGTGATGAGCGCTTGCAGGAGAGGCAGCGTGATCTCAGGCACCAGAGGACTCCTTGAGCACTGCAGCACATGCAGAAGATAAGGCATGTCATAATACCATGAACAACCTGTGCATGCCGTCATGCAACAGCGCTGCATGGGCCGATTGGGAGTAGTGCTCACAGACATGACAGCATCAGCAACCAGGAGCAACAAGTCTGGCTAGGTATGGTTTTATACCAGCAAAGGTTGTATGCAGACATGGTCCTCGTGGCACAGTTCCTCCAGTGATCTGTCTGCACCTTTTTGATCCACTCCTCCATGAGTGCCGCCACCCTCAGCTGATGACCCAGCAGGGCAGCAGCACGCTCCTTGGCACCCCCACCACTTCGTGCAAGCATACTGCGCACTGCAGCACCCAGCTGAGCATCCATGGCCAGCATGGCATCATCATCAAGGTCACTGCCAACATCACCATCAGCAGCCACAGCTTCTACTGCTGCTGCTGCTGCTGTCCCCTGTGGCCTACTGGCTGGGAGCTCCCCTTCCAGAGTTGCCTCCTCTGACTCTGATTCAAATTGTTCCTGTTCTGCCACGTCAGCAAGACGCTCGTCATCTGATGCCACATCATCCTCTGATGAGTCATCACCAGCACCTGACCCTGACTCATCACCAACCTGCATCTCGTCATCTTCATCCTCCCGGGGTTTAAGGATCTCTGAAGCACGCTGACTCAGCACTCGTATCATGTCAGACAGACCTGAGAGGAGCAGCAGCAGAGGTGCCAGGCGAAATCATCCATGCATCCAGCACATGTTCAGAAGCTTCATCTGATTGTGAGCATTGCAAAGGAGGATTTTATAGAAGTTCAATAGAGGAAGACTGTATAAATCAGGCTTGCTGTGTCACCAAAGGTGCCATAGTGCGTGACAGCTGTCAATGTGACAGGCGCTCCTTGAGTGGTAGCAGCTAAAGAAGTGTGAGCAGCTTTGCATGTCAGAGCAGTCACAGCACATCTGTGCTCAAGCTCTAACAATAAAGCAGCAAAGTGCTGCTGTGTTGCTGTTTGCACCGCCATGCCACAACCTGGGCTAATGAGCCAGTGGAGTGGAGGTTGTGGTGCAGGAGGAGGGCCACAGTGAATCACCACACCCCTGTGAGTGCCAAGAGACCACCAGTGCCACCACAGCCTGTCTGACAGGTCCAGCAGCATGCAGCTGCGAGGGCCCACCTTGTGACGTGATGTCATCTGCAAACGCCCTGAACACTGCCTCACAGGCCTCCCTCAGAGGGGCGGTAGGTATCAGAGCAGCACCAGTCTTTGCCGCCGCTGCATCACTGGTGCTGCTCAGCAGTGCCAGCAGCAGATCCAACAGAACATCCTGCCAAGCCGGCTCATCCTCGCCATCAGCATCTGACTGTTCACTTCCACTGTTATCACTGTCATCATCATCATCATCATCATCATCATCATCATCATCACTGCTGAGACCTGCTGCTAATCGGTCAATGCCTAAACCCTTTGATGACATCCCTAGACCCCGAATAACTGCAGCCTCCATATCATCCACCACAGAGCCGGCAGCTTCAGCAGACAGCCCTCCAGCCAGCAACTGCAGCTGCAGCTGCTGTATGAGCTGGATGCAAGATCTGCTGCGTACACTGCCAGCAGCACTCGGCTGCTGCTGCTGCTGCTGCTGCTGCTGTTGGGTGTGTTGTTTGACAGCCACCTCCAGCTGCTGCAGCTGCTGCACCATCTCAACAATGTCTTCATCTGCTGAAGGTTGAACCTCAGGCAGCTGCTGTGCGGCATCTACTAACTTCAACAGCTGTGCAGTGAGCACCTCCTGCTGCTGTGCTGCTGCTACTCGTCCTGCTGCTGCTTCCTGCTCCTGCTGAGCATGCTGCTGGGCCTTCTTGTGCTTCTTGCTACCGCCAGCCTGAACCCCATTTTCCACCCCGTTCTGCTGCTGCTGCTTGCTCTGCTGTCCTGGTCTGGGTTGCACACTGTGCAGCAGAGTGATGAGGCGAGCTGCACACTGCTGCCTGACCTGCTGTGGTGGCTGCGGCTGCACACTTGCCGCCAACTGGAATGCATGTGCCACAGCCTTGGATGCCTCTGCATTCTGTGCTGCAGCCTGATCCCGTTTAGACCCCTTTGACATCTTGCTGTGCTTACCTTTTGCAGCAGCAGCAGACGCATCACCTGGCCCTGCTGCTGCTGCTGCTGCTACCAGTGCCGATGTGTCCAAGGTTCTTGGCAGCTTGAGAAATGCTGCTGCTGCCAAAAATGTGAGTCCCTTGTGCAGTGTGTTGGCATCAGCATCTGGGAGGCGCAGTGCTGCTGCCAGCTGGTCCAGGACCTGTTTGACACTGCTGTCATCAATATCTGTGATGGGCACCAACAGGCAGCAGCAGCAGTGGCAACAATTGCAGCTGACAGACCACAACAAAAGTATTAACAAGGATCTTCAAACACTTCTGAAAGATTCATCACCAGCAGAAAGACACAAGTGGCCCAGCACCCACACTGTGACTGCTGCTTCACACACATGTTGATCCTGTGTACAAAACATCAGCTGAAGACTGGGTGCTGGGCCAGTCGTGTCTTTCAAACTTGGAGTTTAGCTCTGTTAGTCCCTGCTATATCAATCAGCCTTGAGGGCCACCACCTTGCTCCTGTCATGCACTCAAGGAACTCAGGGGCAATCATCATGATGGATGTGTAGGAGCCACAGGTGCTTCATGGACGAACCCACCCCCCGCCCCCCACCTGTTTGAGCCTCATCCATCTGCTCATCTTTTGTTGACTCAGATGCACCACGCCCGACAGCAGCAGCAGCAGCAGCGCCCACAGCCGCTGCAAACTCCTGCAGCAACTGATTCACATACACCGCCACACCTTCAGCATTCATACCTGACAGCAGCTGAGCCTTACCGCCCTTGCTACTGTTGGTGGGTGGTCCAAGGTTTGCTGCCTGTAGAGCTGCTGCCAAGCTTAGCCTGAGCTTAGCAGCCTGGGCTGGATCATCCCTAACAACCAGGCTGTGCTCAGCACAGGTGCTCAGACGGTCCTGCAGGTGTGAATGACCGACACCAGCAAGGACAACAGTCAGTCGACTTGCAGAGGGGGCCTGGCACTAGGGGGCTTTTGGCGTAAGAGAGAGATAATGTTTTGAGGTGATGTGATGTCATCAGTGATCATGGATATGGTCTGCTGAGGTCAGTTGTGCAAGAGATCTGTCAACACTGACGACCTGCTTCGTACAAGATGTCATGACTGCTGCAGGGAGCCTTACCATGCATTTCTTTGCTGATGCATGCAGGTAGGAGTCCTTGTTCCTGAGCGCAGTGCCCAGACATCCCAGCAGCTGCTTGCTCAGCAGCACAGGTACGCTGTCTGGTGTCATGACAGGCAGCAGAAGCTGCAGCAGCTGAAGGGCCAGCGCCTTACGTTCATGGCTGCTGCTAAGACAGGCAGTGTCAACAAACTGCTGCCATAGGTTAGACAGCTGCTGGTGATTTGGGGCTGCACGGCGCTGCTGCTGCTGCTGTTGCTGGTGGTCCTGCTGCTCCTCAGACTGCTGCAATACAGCACAAGGGGACAGTGCACACACTTTCAGCACCATTGCTTGTGACTGACACACTGGCAGGGAAAAGAAGGAGGAGGAAGGAGAGGATGTTGCAGCATACACAGGACAGGGCTGCTTTTGAAGGTGAAGCCTTAATCAGCTGTGTTGTCAGTTGTTGTGTGATTGCCTCTCACCTTCACTGGAATGAAGCCGGGCACCAGCAGCGCCAGCAAGCAGCCCCACACCAGATGCAAACGAGGATGACTGCCACTGCTGGCCAGCAGACAGGGCACCAGCAGCTGGATGTGCTGCACACTGAACACAGCGGACGCAGCAGCAGCCACAGCACTGCGCTCAATTGCAGATGGCTGCAGCCAGAACTGCTGAGGTGGTGGGGATGCTGCTGCTGGGAATGCGGGCAGCAGCTGGCAGTGCTGCAGCTGCTGTTGGGGCATGTTGTGCCAGAGGCGCAGCGTGATGAAGAGGAGCTCTGGGGTGGCTGATGCTGGCGGCGTCTGTAACAGCGCTGACAGCTTATGAGCTTGAGACAAAACCTGCCAGCAGCAGGGGCATTCAACAGAGTGATAAGCAAAACTGATGTGAAGGAATTTCTGCACTGCACTTGGGTGTACTGACTGTTGCACATTATGCAGGCTCCAAAACAGAAACAGAGTACTGCTGAGCATCAATGCGAGACATCACTTCTAAGAATCACTTCTATTACAACAACTCATGTTGAGCACCAGCAAACATGAAGAAGGCTACAGGGCAGCAGACAGGTAGACAATGAGGAATCAAGGTTGCTCATACAAGGCAACAGACCATGCACAGGTTACCTGCTCCATTTGCTTGGCACTCAGCCCCTGCAGAAGCTCAACAAGTGCTGCTGCTGCAGATTCCCGCAGGAATGACTTGCGCTGCAGCAGCCCCACCAGCTGAGTGGCCACGACAGCCACCGCCCGCATGCTGCCGCTGTCAACACCAGCTGCAGGGTATGCAGTCACAAGCCCTGAGCGGGCGAGCGCAGCCAGGCCAAACACGCGACCAAGCAGCGCGTCCCGCTGATCCTGTTGGAGGGGGGAAGAGAGAAAACACGACAGCAGGATCAGCTGAGGGCGTGGGGCGGCAGCAAGTAGCTGGCGCTGAGGACCAAGGGGCTACCAGTAAGTCATTAGTGGTTGTCCAGTGTATGTCATGAATTACTGGAGGCCACACAAGCAACTTTGCTGCTTCTAGCAGCTACAGAAATGACGCTGTGACATACACCTCAGCCTCTCAGCATGAAACGTGCCACAAGTTTGAGCAACAGCAAGAACAGTGATAGGCATGAGTTGGCGTGTGAGGTTTCAACATATCTGCAGGAGCATCAAGAGCCCCAGCAGTAGACTGGTGAACCCTGGCAGATGATGGTTATAGGCATCTCCTGCGCACATGCGATCTAGCACCCCTGCAAAACCAAGACATGGGTTGCAGCCATGCTCTGGTGCTTATAGGTGCACTACACACATATCACTTGCCAGATGCTGAGACTGCAAGAACTGCACATACATTCTTGGCGGTGGTGAAACACCTGCACCTCCACAGAGTATGAGGGAGTAGGGATATAAAGAGAATGGCGCCAAGCACGGCGACGGTCTACCAGTACGTATGTAACATGATTGCTTCTAGTTGTGGGCATTTCAGATCTTCTGTATGGCAGCAATAATACATTACTGCTGCCACCACAGGGCACCTACCGAGCCACTCATGGACCCCGTCACCTCCAACAATGCTTCAAGCACAGAAATCACACCAGCCGCCGACACAAATGGCTGCTGCAGGGGAGTAGCACCATGGTGGGCTGCTGCTGCTGCTGCTGAGTGTGCTAATGTTGCTGCAAATGCCGCTGCAAAGCCCTGTCTGGCACCCTGGCGGCTGGAAGCCAGACCCCGCGCAAGTCGCTTGATTCCGTAGGCCTGCAAAACAGCGCGTGATGGCATAGCTTTGCACTCTAGGGCCTGAATGCCTGTAGCAGACAGTCATGCCATGAAGTGCAAAAAGGAGGCCCTTAGTCAGACAGAGACAGTATGCTGTACTGCTTGATGGTGATTGATCTGCGGATGGATAGAGCTGGCAAGCAGCTGGGTCTCGTATGGGCACTGCAGGCTCACCATCACAGGTGAGCAGCAGTTGAGGCACTGCTCCATTCGCTGTTGCCTGTTGCCCCCTTCCTGCTCAAGGCTGCCTCCAGGATGCATGTCCGCTGATCTTCGTGGTGTATCATGTTGTTTTTGGCTGTTAACAAGAGCTTCAACAAGCGCTTTGGCAGCACTCTCGCGTTCGTCCTGTACAGCAGCAGCACATGGCGTGCGTTGATTTGGCAGGCCCAAAGCCCGGAGAGCTGTGTAATAGGGGAGTCATACAATTCTGTAAAGGATGAAGGCTACCGAATAGGGCTGCAGACAGCAACGGGGAGCATGGGGACGGCGCAGTCAAGCTGGTCCGAGATGTCTACCTGCTGTAGAGACGCCAGGTCCCAGAAGTACTGTAGAACCTGAGGGTCGGCATTGCCTCCACTGACGTGCTGATCAGCGGTCTGTTCGTCCTCACCGCCACTGTCGCTGCTGCTCATCACGACTTTCTGCTGCCGATAAGCAAGCACTGCCAAGCTGCGAGCACAATCAAGTTGTCCCGATGCAAGTTGTTCCACGCTACGAATGCGGCGTGCGTATTGAACGTTGTTGGTCTGCTGGCAGTGTTTCTGTCGACGGGCAACACATGACTGTGTACAGCAGGGCACGACAAGCACCTAGCTCTCCCCTGAACCGTGATATATTCAAGTCAGTGTGCACAGTGTAATTCTCGCCGCCCATACTCTCGTTGTCATAACAGAAGCCACTGCAGTCATAACGTGTTTGTGTAAGGCAACCCGGACAGCGACTGTGCCAAGGACCATGCAGCGATGTGAGACAACATATCCTGATAACCACGAAACGCATTGCAAGAAGAGCAGCACTGCATACGCACCCATCCAATGCAGACAGTAGTCACACCACCAGGCTCACGGCTTGCATTGCAAGCTGACACACTGCAGCACAAGATAAGAAACAGGAGCCAAGGCCCAATGGCCAGGGGGGGGGACTTCTGCGGCAAAGGGAGCCAGATTACGCCCAAGCATACCAACATAGAAACCCACAACAGCGTAGCAGCACCGCCCTCAGCAACCATGGTCTTGAATCCATGTACCCCTCCAAAGCATAATAACACTGCACAGACCTCCAAGCAATTGCTCTGGAACGATATGAACAGGTGTAGGCCTGCAGAGCCTTCCACGGCTCTGAGATGAACTCTTATGGTGCAGTGGCTCAACATCTCTTTGTGAAGTATACAGCAGCTCAGCATAAGCAAGCTGAACAACTGTGCTCACAAGGACTGCTGCAAGAGATTATTGAAATGTAAAAGCCAACTGTGATAGTGACAGATGGAGACCCTGCTGCTGACACCCTCCGAGCATGCACTGCACAGACACTCAACCAAGCCCTGAACACCTAGCTCCGTCAACACTCATGCACATAATCTGCAACGACGCTGCTTGATCGTAGGTGGTCGCCGCACTGATCATGTCCTGGCCTGAGCCCCAGAGATGCAGCCATCGATGCACAGACTTCTGTCAACGCTCACCCAGAAGCATCCCCAGCACTGACATACCAATTGCCCTCAACCACTCACCACAACGTAAAAAAACAGAGCAGATGCTGCAGGGACACGTAACAAAGCGGCATAAGCTTGTCAGGCGCTGAGTGCAAGCTCCACACTTCCAACTCATGCGCCATCATGGCCTCATTGACATGAAAACTTTACTCCCAGCCCAGCCAATTGCTGGCAGACTGCACAATGAAAATAAGATTGGGTTTATGATGCTGTGCACACTGCCTGACACTCAAATGCCGGACAAGAAGTCATGCAAACACGTCACCAGTCAGGTAACAAAATGCTATTGAATGACCTGATCATGAGCAGACTAGCTCTGGCTGCCAACATCACCCATCCAAGGCACTACAGCATACAATAAAGTACACAATATAGTGGCATACAGTAGCACGGCAGCATACTGCAGCTGTAATCAGTCCAAGGCTGACCTTGGGAATCGTAACCCCGTTTTATACTACCTAACAAGAATGCTTTGCACCACCATGGTGTGTGACCTATGGCCGACAAAGTGACACCATTGCTCACTCCTGCGGCCTTGCTTCATGCTGGCGCAACTCCCTGACCAACATAGAAGATGTGATCAACAAGCCAATGCTGCGCCAGCTGCTGTCTGTGCAATCATAATCAATTGCGGAATGTGTGGAGATGCTGTGGGACCGGGTCCATGCTGACATAAGAGACCCTAATCATTCATGGTGCTCATGATCTGTCCTGGGCGTCCAGAACCTCCAGCACCATCCATGCTAGCCAGGGGCCCACCGTTGCCAGCCCCAGCACCTGCCATGGCCAAGGTCAAAACAATGGGGCCCTCAGCTGCAGTCTGACCTGTTGGCTCAAAGGCTCCTCCAGCCTGGCGCCGCCTGTGCATGAACATGGGTCTGTGGTAGTGCCCACCGCACTCGCTGCACACGATGAACCGCTTGTTCATGCACAGTGGGCACACGTCAAAGTGCTTCAGCTTGGCCGCCCAGTCTACTCTCCCTGACCCCAGGCACAGCCGGCAGCGCTGCAGCCCAAAGCCGCGGCAGCTCTTGCAGGATTTGCCCTTCTTGATGAGAGCACCCCTGATTGTGGCTATACTAGCTGCTATCACTGTGAGGATGAACAGCAGCAAACCCATGGGCCCTGAGACTGGCTGACGCTGGCGGTTGAGTGCTGTTCTGAACATACTGCTGTTGTTCGCATTTAACAACACACGCGACAGCGCTGCAAAAGGCAGCATCCTGTGACCACTGATTGATGCTGTAGCTGTAGCTGTGGGAACATAATCTGCCGGTGCTGCCATTGATGGCTGCGCACTGCTGGCAGCGCACACCAGCTGACTCCTGCAGCTGATGGATTTGCTGCTGCCTAACAGCAAACTTTTAAAGTGATAGCCACCTGAAGGCCTGCATTGCTGTTGGCACCACCTGCTGGTGGTGCTGGAGCAGCATCTCTGCAACTGAAGGTTTTGTAAGCTACACGCCATTGAGCTTGCATGCAAAGCGCTAACTGGCAAGATTGTCTTGCTGACTCTGCCTAACACTGCATTGCAGTTGCACAAACAATGAAGGTCTCTAAGCTTAGGCAAAAGATTGCAGTTTGTCGAAACAAACTTACTCGGCACAGCTCAGGATAAGGCATGTTCATCCTGTCATGCGTGAGATAAAGCATGAGAAAGCGTTGAATGCTCTGCTGTCCCACACCTTACGTCAGCAGCACACATGCATAGGAGCCACTACCAGCTCAATGGTAGCATGATCACACGACGAGAATACAAGCGGTAATGATAACTACGGACCCTTTCGGCATGTGCAAAGAGGGCCTGCCGAGAAGTGTGTAGGAAGTGGATACCAGCATTCAGCGTCCCCCTCCGGTACCCTAAAGTGCACCATGCAACATTCATTCTATGTCATTACCTTGTCAAGCTGTCCAACTGCTAGGAGTACGCTACAGCACTTCAAGCAAGCTTCGGCCGGACCATCACAGGCTAAAGGGCCTATTGCAGGGCTGAGGCCAAACGTCGCTTTGAACGGCTTGCTCTCCTGCCTGACCTCTTGGATAATGATGAGCTTAGTTGTAGATATCCCAAGAGGCAGTCTACCACTCTTGAGGCTCGGTTCTTCTGCACGTTTGCATCGACGGAACACGATGGAGTTCGCTGTCTTTCGCCAGCCTTCGTCAGGTGTCTAGGTGTGCTTTCCGCCGGTGGTCCCTGGACGAAGTGACTAACAGCCCAGGTTCACCATAGTTAGGTTAGGAGTGTGCAAGACGGGCAGGCCCTCTGCCGGCACGCAGGCATAGAACTTACACTTGTAGTTAGCTGTGAATCAAATTTGTTCTGGGTCCTGGGGAGGGGTGATTGACCCAAGCGTTCCCAAGCTTCACGTGGTCATCAAGTGCATTGGCATTGGTACAGACTGCTGCTTGTATTTTTTTGGTCTCAAAGCGCTTTGCACCTCTGCAACCTGGCGTTAGTGTTGGGGCAGTAGATTCTGCTGCGATGGAGGCCCCAGGAAGTATCAGCCTTCTTGAGACCGCCTGGCATGCCGAAGGTGACCTAGATGTCGTGTTGAAACAGCTAGGAAGTACCTTATCAGGCCTTTCACAGGAGGAGGCACAGCAGAGGCTTGCAAAATTTGGAAGGAACGCCTTGACGCCACCACTCAAGCCCTCGTTTTGGCGCCGTTTATGGAATCAGATCAACACGTAAGTTGCAGTAGGCTAGTACTACAGTCTTGTAGATACCTACGGCTCTTTTGTGATACACTTATAGACTGGTACCGGAAGTCGCGTGGAATATTGCACTGTGTTGCTTGATGTGAGGGCAGTATGTCGCACTGCAAATGGCCTTTCGTCACAACCAGGGCTTTATTGAGTAAGCCCGCATTTGCGCTAGTCCATGGCTTGCTTGCAGTGCACATGTATCCCAGGGGGGGAGGGATGTGGGCAGCAGTGTGTTGGTGGATATATGGCATGCAAATGCTGCCTGCAGAAGCGAACGCCCTTTGAAGGCACATCTGTTACAACCCTTCATGACCGTCGTAGTTGAGCACCATCTTGACCTGGCACTTGGCCATTGGGCGTGCACTCACCAGTCTCTCCATCTGTCTTGCAGCCTGTTCATCTGGATCCTGGTTATTGCAGCTGTTGTGAGTGCCGCCCTTCAAGCTTGGCCTGATGTTGGCCTGATCCTTGGTGTTGTTGTCATCAATGTGGGCATTGGACTTTTTCAGGAAGGCAAGGCTGAGAAGGTGATGCAGTACACTTGAAAGGCATCTGCAGCCACATACTGGACCGAAACAAGTTTTTATCTCCTGCCTGACCCCTTGGTTCACGCACATTGCAGCCTGAATTTACCTGCAGTCTGAAACTGCAGCTGTCGTATCGGCACCATGATAGTGTCTGTGCTGCGTATCCCGCATTGCTGGCTGACTGAGCTCCACAAACCGCCAGTCTGCCGTTATGGCATGTCAATGCATCAACCGCTGCTCCAGTGCAGGGCTATTGTTGATATGCAACTGCATCTGGTAGCTGTCTCTGTGCATGTCTCAGCGCCTACGACACCTACATGCTGTGGTGATGCCCTCAGGCTGCTGATGCCATCAAGGCCATGTTGTCACCTACAGCCACAGTGGTGCGTGAAGGAGCCCGCATTGACATTGATGCTGATCAACTTGTCCCTGGCGACGTCGTCGTCATCAAAAGCGGGGACAAGGTGCCAGCTGACCTGAGGCTCCTGGAAGCCACAAACCTACAGGTACAGAGCAGTTCACTGCGAGTATTGAGCAGTCACTGCTGAGTCCACTGGCTAGTGCTTGCTTGCTGCTCTCATGCACCAGCGGCAGGCAAATTACAGGTATGGAGGTTGCGGTAAAACCAGCAGCACATAAGAGCTGAACTGAACCCAGCCTGCCAGCAGCAGGATCCACACACAACTCGTAACTCTTGATTCCATGATATACTTTGCTGCAAAGGCCACCCATTGGTGCGTGCTTGTTTTCTGTCTTCAGGTCCAGGAAGCCATGTTGACCGGCGAGTCAGTGCCTGTGAGCAAGACCACCTTGCCAGTGCCAGAGAATTGTGGTCTGGGAGACAGGAAGTGCTTGGCATATTCAGCTACTGCTGTATCAGCGGGCCAGGGGCTCGGCATTGTGATTGCAACAGGTAGATGAGCGCAAGCTTGCACTGTTCTCTTCCCTTGTGAAAATGACAGCAGCCAGCATGCTGTCACCCTGTACCTGCTTGCCACATCTGCAGCTGTCATTGCTTGTGTAGACCAGTGGCTCTCTGCATTGCACCTGGGTGACCTGGATGTGCTGCGTTGTCTGTGCAAGCTGTAGACTTTGCTGCTGTGGATCAGCAATATCACCCACACCGGCATCCTCCTCCCCATGCTTGATGTCCTTGTGCTGTGCTCACTGGCTGACCTGCAGGGGATCATGCTGAGATTGGTAAGATCAGCACTATGGTGAGCCAGGTTGAGAGCGGCAAGACAAACCTGCTGATTCAGATGGAGGTGCTGGCCCGCTGGCTGGCAGTCATTGTGGGTGTCATCTCACTGTCAACTTTCCTGTTGGCACTGTTGTCTGCGGGTCATAATGCTGGAGTGGCGTTCCAGGTGAGGCTGCAGGGCTGCTGCCTGCATCCAGGATGCCAGCAATGGTTGATTGGTTCTCTCTTGCACATGTTGCGGCGTTATAGAAGGGGGTCCTGCCTTGACGTTGTGGAATTGAACATCATAGACCCCTTGCTGAGACGTGCCAGTGTGTTCCGCCTCCCTCGTACCCAATGTCTACAGACAGCAGTTGCCGTCGCTGTTGCGATGATCCCGGCTGGCCTGCCTGCTCTGACCACCATTGTACTGGCCATTGGCACCACCCTCATGGCCAAGCAGAATGCAATTGTGAGGCAGCTGCCCTGCATGGAGACGCTGGGGAGTTTGACTGTCATCTGCTCAGACAAGGTACGCAGCACCCAGCCATTGCTGCATGTAGCTTGCTTGAGTGATTCACCAACTATGGGGTGGACTGATGAGCTACATGAATCCATATTATTTTCCAGTGCAAGCAGACAGAAACCGCCAGTGCAAGCAGACAGAAACCGAGTCACCTGTGCGCATTGCTCTCGGTCCACACCGACAGCTTCAAGCACAAGTTGATTGCATGCTTTTTCCCTGAATAATACAACACAACAATCGTGAATACTTGGTCGTGCTGCAGACTGGTACTTTAACCAAGAACGAGATGACAGTCGTTGCCATGCGCACTGCTGGGGCTCTTTACAAGGTCACTGGTGTGGGATATGCACCCGCCGGCAAGTTCACCATTGAGTAAGCATCATACCTTGCAGAGTGTCAGCCTAAATGCGCGACGCATGTGCAATGCATGCGTTCACTCGTTTCCAGTAGACACATACAAGATGCACTGTGTAGCAATGCTATCCGTATTGATGAACAACTTGCATGGATAAGCTTTGCATTGCTGAAATGGACCAATCAAGTTGACATACATGCATCATGTGCTGCTGCTCCTGTTCTGTTGTCAGGGACCAGGATCTGAGTCCTGAACAGCAGGCTAGCTTGAAGTCTCTGCTGCAGGGCGTAGTGCTGTGCAATGACAGTCATCTCAACAAGGATGCCTCATCAGGTAGGTGGCTTGCTTGGCAAACGATGCACATTCTCGCAACTGGTCAGAATGCACCCTTCACAAGGACATCCCATACGTTGCAGTAGTTGCATGACTGTGTGTTCCCAGTGACTAGATCCTGCTGCGCACCGCTTGCTGTGGGAGAGAGCAAATTACTTTCTGTGTTCCCGGAGACACCTGAACTGCTACAGCCGATGCCCGGAACACTGGGCATTTGATATGTTGCTTTCCTCCCAGTGTCACACACCCTGGTGTCAGTTTGGCCGCAGAGCAGAAGGCTCTGCAATCTCAATCTTGATTTGGCTGCTGTGCAGGTCATGAGGTGTATGTTCCCAATGGAGCGCCCACTGAGGTTGCCCTCCTCACTGCAGCAATGAAGGCAGGCATCAATCCTTTGGAAATCAAGCAGCAGGTCCCTCGTGTGGCAGCAGTCCCCTTTGAATCAGAACACAAGTTCATGGCCACAGTCCATCAAACAAGCCCTGCAAGCGACGCTGGCAGCAGCAAGCGTGTTATCTTTGTGAAGGGTGCACCTGACCGTCTTCTGCCACTGTGCAAGAGTCAGCTCGCAGATGATGAACCTGCCACCATCTGCAAGACTGACGGGACTGTTGCAGTTCAGCCCAACTTCTGGCAGACTGCACAGGAGCAACTCAGCAGTCAGGGACTCCGGGTTCTGGCTATCTGCAGGTGACCCTTCTGACAACAACAGATTCACAGGCCATTGAGTCTGCTTCTGGGGACAGCTTGGCGCTGGATACTTGTTTATGCAGTCAGCAGTGGCATAATTGCTCTCTGGAGTGTCACTGCACCATGTGATTTCAAGCGTGTAGCAGATGCTGACAGCGTATGTTGCATCTGCTGCAGAGCTGAACTTGCCGAGGATGAGGACTTGTCTCAGCTGACCGCCACCAGCATCCTTGCTCGCAAGGCAGCCCCCTTCCTCACATTAGTGGCTCTCCTTGCCATCCTGGATCCACCAAGAGAGGAGGCCATTGAAGCAGTGAAGGTGGCGCACAAGGCCGGCATCGTGGTGAAGATGATTACAGGTGGGATGAGAAGGCTTGCTGGGAGCCTGCCTGGCATGTTTGCACAAAGTGGCTTCAACAACCTTCAGGTTTCAGCTGTATCTTGATTGTGCTGTATCACATTCATGCATGCTTCAAGCTGATTACCAGAGGTCCAAGGTTCAACTGATCTTCAACACAGCTGTCCCCCTGTTTGTAATGCTGCAGGTGACCACCCCTTGACGGGCCTTGCCATTGGCAAGATGCTTGGCATCGCTGGCAATGGTAGCATGGTCACTGGCCCGGAGTTGGATGCTATGAGCGACGAGCAGCTGCGCCTCATTGCTCCAGCCTGCAATGTCTTTGCACGCGCATCCCCTGAGAACAAGCTGCGCATTGTGCGTGCACTGCAAAGCGCCCCCCCAGCAGCAGCAGTGCAGGAGGTGAATGTACAGCTTCGTAAGCCTGCCGATGCTGACGCCGCAATTGCTGCCCGTAGTCTGGGGCAGCCATCAACTGACGTCACAATCGATGTGGCTGGCCAGGATGACTTGTCCAGCAGCTCCTATGGTGGCAGTGAGATTGGCGAGGCAGACAGGAAGGGCACGGACAGCCATAAAAAGAAAAACAAAGGTGTCAATGTGGTGGCTATGACCGGTGACGGTGTCAATGACGCTCCTGCCCTCAAGGTAAGCTCAGTCAGCATCAGTTATGGCGGCTTGCTGCAGCGACTTGTAGTGTTGCACCTGGCTGCTGCTGGGTATCATTGGGGTCACAGTCACTTGAATGAGACGACATCATGTTTTGATTGGCTTAGGGACAGCAACAACTTCTTGACAAGGCAACTTTGTCAGGAGCAGCTGGTCGGGGGTTTCTTGCCGCAAGCTCAACTACTGGTGGCTGGAACCACATTCAACCAACCCATCCTGGTGCATATGACATGCTCAAGCTGCTGCTGCATACCACCTGTGTTACAGGCTGCTGACATTGGTGTTGCCATGGGCATTACTGGAACAGATGTCTCCAAGGAGGCAGCAAAAATGGTGCTGGCAGATGACAACTTTGCCACAATTGTGACAGCAGTGCGTGAGGGGAGGTATGCACTCCAGTACCACCCTGTCTCAGTATGAGTTGACACAGTGCCATCTGCTGAGCAACATGATCAGGCACAGCTACCAGCAGTGAGGTATTGGGTGTGCGCCGCATGCACCGACAGTCCCAGCAGCAGACAGCAGGGTATGGTTTGTATGCCGCTGTGCTCCATGAACCTTCAGCCTGATTGATGTTCCTTCCCACCTGCAGGCGCGTGTGGGACAACTTGCGCAAGATTCTGCTGTTCAACCTCCCAGTGAACTTCGCTCAGGGGGGCTCAATCTTCTGGGCGTTTGTGTTTCAGCTGCAGGACATGCCACTGACAGCCATGCAGGTGCTGTACGTCAACCTGGTCACTGCTGTCACAATGGGTGAGTGCATGTGCTGCCCTTGGCCGGTAAATAGGTTGGTAACCTTGCAACAACACTGCGTCGGCGCAAGCAACAGCGTGGATGTGCACACTGTGGTTCATATGAACACTACAACATGCATTATATGTTGCAGTTTGACACGTCTGCTGCACATGCTTAATAGAGTGGGCCATGTGGTGTAAGTATGTCCCCACAGAGCACTGCCTGTGTGTCTCCTGAAGGTATCATGCTTGCTGCTGAGCCCCCTGAACCCTCAGTGATGGACAGACCACCCCGGAGACCTGGCAAGAGACTGTTGGTAAGACTGAAATGACTTCATGTCAAGCTGGACTTCTCAAAGCAGCCAGTACATCACCCAACTTGCGGCTGGCTATTGGCTGTAATTTGTTTTGGGCTTGTCTATACTGCCGCTGTCCATGAAGCTGGACCTGTTCCTTGCTGCACCTGCCTGATTGGAGAGCCACACATGCCGAGCCCTATGACAACACTGTACTTGTCAATAGCATTCATTGCTATGGTGTGTATCCCGTGTCACTGTTGCTGTTGTGCAGGGCAAGTTGATCCTGTGGCGCTGCGTGTTTGTGACACACCTGCTGGTCATCCTGGTACTGGGCAGCTTTGCCTGGGGCATGAGTGAAGGTCTGAGCCTGGACAGGCGCAGAGCGGAAGCGTTCAATGTGCTGGTGTTCGGAGAAATTGGATATGCCATTACCACCCGCTTCATCAAGGCATCAACATTCCACACAAGGTACTGACAGGAGGCCAGGAATCAAGCCTCTAAAATATTTTCAGCGACATGGACGGGTGTTTGGCTTGCAGGACCACTGCCTAGATCAGGAGCTACTCGTGTGGGCAAACATCTGACAGTGGGCTGACTGTAGTGTGTTGCTGCGTGTAACTGCTGTGCACTGTAGGGCGCTGCGTGGCAACCGCTGGTGCTACCTGAGCATTGGCATCACAGCTGCCCTTCAGGTCTTCCTCACTTACACACCAGGTGTGATTGTGGCTGCTGTGTAGCCACGACTGCAGTGTGGACTGCTGGATGCATGGAGCTCGGCAGGGCTGCCTGATGCACCTTGGTGTCTGTGTTCTTCTTAGTAGATCACTGTGCGTCCTGCAGCCATCTTCCAGCAACATGAGAGGGCACCAATGAATG
The DNA here is from genome assembly GCA_018290735.1 of Coelastrella sp. MACC-549. Lineage (NCBI taxonomy): Eukaryota > Viridiplantae > Chlorophyta > Chlorophyceae > Sphaeropleales > Scenedesmaceae > Coelastrella > Coelastrella sp. MACC-549. Next base: position 18,763 of record JABEVS010000463.1, read on the forward strand.
AGTTGGAATCTCCCTGCTGAGATGACTGGCATTGTACTGGTACATGGCAACAAACAGTGATGCCCATACACTGCTGCTTGATGTTCTGCTGAAGCAGCGCTGATGCTTGTTGCTGCAGGCATCAACGCCTTCTTGCACATGAGCGAGGGCATGAGTGGCATCCAATGGGCCCGGGCTCTGGTCAGCATGGTGATTGTGTACGTGGTGGTTGAAGTTGAAAAGAAACTGGTTGACCCTGTACTGATGCCCGTTGTGAGGCCTGTGCTGCAGTTTATTGAAGATCACACACCAGAATGGCTTAGCATGCCCAAGCCCAAGAAAATGAAGGGTTGCAGGAAAGCTGGAGCGGTGAAATACAGTCAGGAGAATTAACAACAATAATGCAAAGGTGACTGCAGCAAGGGAGCTGCTGCTGATGACGACAACTTGTGGTGCAAAACAGGAGAGGCTACTGGTCATCTGCTGTGGATGCTGACAATTGCACATGCGTGCCAATTTCAGCAGCTGCTGCTTCTGTGTACACTTCATGCAGGGCAACAATGCAAGGGTGATGCCTTTGTACAGCTACCTTGGACTGAAGAATTGCATCTCTGTGTGCCACCTCAGCGCTATCATGTGCTTGTGTGCTGATCTCTTGAACACTACCTGTTTCTGCAACCCAATCCTTTGTGCTCTTGGCCCATTTGTGGGTAGCTGTTGAAACGCATTATTAATTTCAGTACCCAATTTGGAGTTGTGTTTCATGGCTTGCTGCACTGCAATCAGAGCAGAACTGAGACATGAGCGCTGCTTGGTCGCAGATGGCATTTGTGCCACCGTCAAGGCACATCACTTGTACAGTGCAACCCGACAGGTAGTAAACTCAATTGTGATGAAACATTATTCTGCATGGCATGATTGTAGTGCTGCTTGAAACCAATTATGAGCTGAATCTATGCAGGGGTGAAGGGTGTGTCAGCATTGTTGTATTGGATTGCCGAAGCATCAAGTAACAGGCACTATACAGCTCTTTGTCAGGAATCAAACCAGAGGAGGTATTAATCTTTGGTGTGCTGGTTCGCCTGAGCCACCAAGATCCTGGTTTTGTCCCAAGGCCCGCCTTCCCTTAACTACTACTATTACTGCTGCTACTACTGCTACTGTTGTCAGGAAATCACTTGGCAAGCGAGGGATGCCAATTGATACATGCTATAATACAATGCAATCTCTGGGCAAGGCAACCTTCCAAGCGAGGCTCCTTTGCACAAATGGCTCACTGCTGCATGTTGCAATGACCGCTGTGCACCTGCTTTTTTTGACAGCAGACAATTTGGCAGCAGCTTTGATGGACCTAGAGCAGCCACGCGGTTTGTTCTTCGTGAAGCATGTCCATAGCTTTGTAGGGATGGACAGGGAGCGTACTTGCGTGTGCACTATCATGACTGGTGGTTATTTGCAGCTCAATTTCATCCAGTGTTTTGAAGCTTAGTTGTGTTGATATGCCTCCAAGTCATATCACAGATCTAGAAGCCATCAGATCATCTGTGGCACATAGTCATATGAAGCGCTGTTACATGCACAGCCTGGCAATAAAGAGTTGTGATGCAAGAGAGACATGGCACCTCTCTACTTGGCTGTAACAGTGGCACCAGTATGGAAAAACCCAGTGGCAACTCACTTTTCATTGTGTTGAAGCTGTTCAACATGTTTATTCTGTTGTTGGTGCTGTCAGCATCCTCAGTCACTGGATCCTAGTGCCTTGAGGGGTGGCTTACACCTGACGAGGATGATATTGGCAGTGTTGTCAGCGCATGATTGATATGCATGGCCCATGCATGCATGGCCGGCTTCGCAGCCGGCCTGTTACCATTGCACCGCCTTTGCACAAATTGTGCTGTCTACGGCTGTCCAAGAAGAGTCACTGGTAATGTTTATCTTCTCCTGTGCTGAGTGCTACTCACGTAGTAAACTCGCCAGCTCGTTCAATGTTCGTCACTGGATAGAGCCATGGCATGGCTCTAACTCGTTTACGGCGTATGTGTAACCAAGAGCACCAATGCTGCAGGTGCTGCACACTGTGAGGTCGTGAGTGTGATGCTTCAAGCAACAGGCTGCTGGCCCTACCTGTGCAAGCCAGTATCCCTGGCTTGCTATATGCATGCAACATCAGCTGGCTGAGTCTTGCTGTATTGACACCTGCTGCCTCAGGTCTGAGGCCCTCAAACTGGATCCTCAAAGCTGTTTGCTGCTCACCTTGTGAGGTTATTCTCAGACAGTAGTAAAAACTTGGTAAATGACATCACTTGCCCCAAAACTGCTTAAATATCCTGCACGCTTACGATCAGGCCGCATGGCAGCTGCCTGCAGGCAAGGAACCACCAGCCTGCTGCCTGGTCAAGGTAAAGTGATGCTGGTGGTGACAGCTGCTGCTGTAGTTGTGTAGATAGAACTGTGGTGATGCCATCAGCCTTGCACCCGACAGTGGTTTGATTGTGGATAGCGAGTGGATTTTGCTGGCCGTCTATAGAGCTAGTCTCTCCCTACGGTGTTTCCAATCAGCATCAGTGTGAACTGTCTTCCGAGCAGCAAACCTCGGAGCCTGCAGGAAACATGGTGAAGAGTAATTCCCAATTCCATGATTATTGCAAATGTTCGACTCCTGACCAGGTGTTGTCCTCTTTGCGGTGTTAACTCGGAGTTACAACAGGTACAAAGGTACAAAGTCGGTGGGATGAACCCCCTTGATCCCAGCACAAGCCAGCGAACCAGCGGATGACTCATAGGATGCGGTCCATTCTCACAGACTAGCCCGTTCCACGGGCGCCGAGCGAGTCGGGTTACAGGTGCACTGCTCTGGAGATACAAGGGCTACTGAAGATAGCATCTGGCCACCTCGATACGGTGTCCTCAGAACACTGTACTGATATCAAGAACGTCGGCCCGCAGTTTGGTGTCGTGTCACCAAACATGTATACCGCCCCACCGTAAGGCCGTGAGGACTAGAGCCCTTGCGCCTCAGCTCGCTGTCACTGACATGAATTAGCGCTGCTGCCGTGTACCGTCCCTCCGCCGCCAAACGCACAGCATCATCTTGATTAGCTTGGGATTCACGTCTTTTCATACCCGGTTTGGGGCATCTTTGCCCTGTGTGGGTGGCATGGGAAGTGTGACAGGAGTACTGCATGGAGAATCTTGGTGTGCAGAATAAGGCCGCGATTTTCGACTGATTTGACCTTTTGTAACATTTACTCAACTGCTGATCACTCCTGTAGCGATGTAATGTAAGTTGAACACGTGCCTTGAGACTCACGTACGCTGTATCGCATGCTCTGCAGCGGTAACAAGTGATACGCTGTGTATGTTGCGTGTTGAAAACTTTGACTATTATACAAGCTAACGTGCTGGAGGCATGTGGTCGCTGCGCACACGTGCCTGCTGTGCTGTGCCCCAGCGATGGCAACGAATGCAGCACTTCAAGCTACTGTGATATGCATCAAATCATATGTTCCATCAACTTAGCGATATCGCCGCAGTGAGGCCTGGACCACCCGCAGCTGCCCAGCATGCATTGGTGCTGTAGCCCTCAAGACTGCTGCTGGGTAGCTCCAGCACAAAGGCCCAACGTCTATTACCTGTAAGAAAGGAGGAGAAAACGGGTTAACACCACAGGGTTGCGTGGGAGTGGCAGCCCCAGAGTGTTGTCTGGCCGTCCCTGCTGTTGTATGAAGGATATATCATATAGTAGTACTCCATGCCAACAGCTCACTGATCATGAGGCTTGGCAAGCAGGGAAGCACCAGAACAGTGCATCCTCATGCTAGTGTAGCAGTCGTGTGATGCACCAGGGCATGGCACCAGCTGCGCCATGAGTTGTCTACGCCTGACTGCAGCCCATGCTAGTTTTGAGTATGGGCAGGCACGGTGGCACATGCAACTGTACAAGCACACAGATGTTCAGGAATGCATGCCGTTTGCCCAGCTTATCCAGTGTTGCAGGTCTCCGAGTCCTGCAACATATGCTAACGTTAACCCTGTTCTCCTGCTTTATACAGGTCTCCGAGTCCTGCAACATATACCTGTAGGCTATTTCTTTCATATGCATACCATCGTTCTGCCCTGCCTGCCCCTGTGTTGCAGGCCAAGTCTGCATTGAACAGGCCTTGAGCTGGAGATGTGCTTGTGCAACCGATGACTGTATCTTCTGACAGCTTCTAGCTAGTAGTAGCAGTGTTGTGGGGGTTTAGCTGAAGCTGTGCTGCGGCCGTCTGCATCACACCGAATGTGTGGGCAACTGTCAACATCAAGCAAGCAATGCAGTCTCGCAAATGTAAGCTGACTTGTGCCTCAAGGTGGGACCGAGGCACATGCATTATACACTCTGAAAACAACATGCAGAGTGGCCACCATGGTGGACCAAAGCAGTGGAGTGCCGAGTATATAGCACGGTGATTGGCCAGCGAGGGGTATTTTCTCATCGGTGGGACGGTTCAGGAGTTGTGTGACAAGGTGTCAGAAAAGGCGGACGAGAACTGTACAGTCGGAGCTTTCGTCCAATTGGCGAGTATCGGCACAGCACGCCACCGCGTTCGGTGTCATAAGAAGTTCCATCTTCGATGCTTGCTGATACGGGAAGAAAGGAGTATCAACAAAAAGACCCCCCGGACATACCCGTGCGTTGTCCTCTGGCAGCGTCCAGTCAATTGATTTGATTTGATAAGATCATATTAGTTTTGTCCTGAGTGCCTAGATCATCGCGGCAGCGCATCTCTTCGCGTTGGCAGTGTCCAACTTGGCACTGTCCTCGGATGGTCAGTGTTATAGTGGGCCCGCATCCAGCCAGGAATATACTCAAGGATCCAACAGATAGTATGGAAGGTGCCTGTGTGCGCTTGGACAGTCTCATGGACCGCATGCAGCTGAAGGCAGAAGGGGATGTAGTGGAGGGAGGTCATATTGCGCCAGCTGAGCATGCTATATCACAGCACACAACGCGTCAGAAAGCGAGTACGTTGATGTACTTCAGACCGCACGACGGCTACGCCAAAGGCTGTCCCAATCCTCCATGTTACGAAGAGCGGTTCAGCACAGCTCAAGGGGTTCATAAGCACATGGAACTACATGACGGGGAACTTGGTGAGAACGCTTCAGGCTGTTGTAGGGTGCCATATTCATATAAGGCCCTCAGAGCTGTGCTTTGCGTTATGCATCAGCCTGATAATGTGACAAATTCTAATTGCATGTCCGGTGGTTGCCATGTCCACAATCTTTGGTCTGTACCATCCCCAACACTGGAGCCATCTATGTTTTCTGTCGGCTGACTTACGATGTGTTGTATGGCGCTTGCCTGCATTCATGCCTGCAGAGAGCACTCTGCGGCTGTGCTGTAAGGTAAGCAGATCTTCTTGCAGAGCAGCACAGCACGAGTTCAGCTGCGGTTGAACCAGTACACCTCTTGTTGCTAGGCATCGCAGTTACGTGCCCTGGAACATAGGCTTGTGTTGGTTTAGTGTCACGAATTGGCCACCAGCAGATTGCCAAACTGCATCCGCTGGGCCAAGTTCCGGGCACTCAGTGGCAGTGTACCATCCGGCTGATGGCATGCTTTTGATTGTGCCACAGGTGTTTGATGTGGAGACAGCTACAGTATCTCTTCTGACTGGCGAGCGCATCTATCTGGTTGGTGCCTGCGGCGCCCTGCCAGTCTGCGTCTGCCCGGATCGCTGGGGTTTCTGTGGCTGGAGTTTCCTGAATCCCAATCATGAACTAAACGTGGTCGAGAACATGTATGAAGATGCCAGGTATACTGCCTTGCGATTGCTTTAGCATGACAGACTAATTGCTGTAGCATGGCAGCACCAGCAATGTGTGAGTGACCACCCTCGTCTGATCAGAACAATGTGTGGATGCACAGCAGAAGGGCAGCAGCAGCAACCTCCTTGTGGTGCCTGCAGGTTTTCTGAAAACTTTTTTGTGGTGTCCGAATCCTTCAAGCTGGTGTTCTATGTCATGGCCCCACTCATTTCAAGCAATGGACACAGGATAGGAACACTGTAAGTGTATGAGCAAAGGCCTTCTTCTTGGCAATCACGCTGCTGCCTTGCATGTCCAGCCCATCTGCATGACAGTTGGCCCAGCTGTGAGCTGTTGGCTGATTGGCAAGATTGTGCATCCAATTTTGGTTTGAAAAACACTCTGGTTTTCTTCAGTTTGAACTGAAGAATCAATAACATTGTGGTGCCAAAGAGTTGATTCGGCTGCATTACCTCTTGGGTCTTCATGTCCATGCAGGTGCATTATGGGCCAGGAACCCCGCAAGTTTGACGCAACCAGGGGAGCAATCCTCGCTAACCTGTCAGAGCTGCTGGTGCGCCAGATTGAGAGGCGATGGGCAATACAGGTGCTGTACTGCTGCAAGTTACATTGCAGCTGACATCTTGTTTGTGGCAGCAACAATGCACGATATTTCCCAACGCTTGCAGAACGTCCTGGCTGTAGCTTCATCAGGTGCACATTTTGCTCCTGTGCGGCTAGGCACCTTGCATGCCCTGCCTTTGTGCTGTTGACAGCTCATTGAGTTGCCAATGTATCGGCACCTGCAGCGGCGGTTTGGTGCTCCATTCAGTCTGCTGTATTTGCTGGCTTCAGGGTGCAGCAAAAGTACACGGCAGCAAGCTGTTGCGCAGTGTTGACTGCTATGAGACAGCTGTTGGCTTTGTGGACAGCACTGATGTCACGTACTGGAAGGTGCTGCACCTCAATGGGCCAGCCATCGACTTGCTAGGTGCGTTCTGATGCTGCAGCTGCAGAATATGTGATGCTGTGAGTGAACTGGATTTGCTAGTAGGGAATCCTGCACACTCGCTGGTCATGTGCATTGCCATTTCTATCAACTTGCAGGCTGGTGTTGGGCTCCGCATGTGACAGCAACAACAGAAAATTGCAGTCTGCATGTTACTCTCTGACCCTTGACAGGTGCAAGCGATTAATGAGCGGCAGGCCTGGCCCACCTCTAAGGGCTTTGCTGAGAGCCGCTCTCCTCACTCCCGCCCTGTTGCTGTTGGACTTGCAGGCGTCCAGTGGGAAGCCAGCTACAACAGTCTGCCCAAGCTGGATGAGGGGCGGCAGATGCCCGCCTTTGACGGCATGCCTCTGAAGAGCTTGCTAGACATCGACATGACTTCAGCAGTAAGCTCATGTTGCACCATCACAAACCCAGTGTTAGTATTCAACCCTGACTCGCCGCTGCTCCAGCATGGTGTTGACGCTGGTGCATTTCATGGCCAATCACCAGCAAGCCTTGAAGGCACCTGGCACCTGTTGCTCACAGCTAGCTAACGAGCTTTATTCTTGACACACAGGCTTGGCAGGCCGCTCAGGTTGAGCTGGTGCTGACGAATGTGAACGGGACAGCTGGGACTCCAACAGCAGGCAAGAAGTTTGATGTAACTTTCAGGTGGGGTTTGTCTGTGCGACCTTTCTCACCCCTGCAGCCCTGTGGGCTTCACGTCGTGCCTGCGTTGATTTTGCTCAGTATACATAAAGGTCGCCCCAGTGACCATGTGAGAGGCAGACGTTGTGAAGCAGGGGTAATGCTCACCTCTCCAGGTCTCCCTCAGCTTGTCCTGTCTCTGTTTCTGTAGGCTGGCTGCAAGTGATGTGTTGGATGCTGACGCCCCCTTCAGCGTGGGCATACCTTCATGGCTGCGTGAGAGTTCAGACCCTAAGTATGGCCACAACTTCTTCTTTATGCACATTAAGCCAGCAGCAGGAGATGGCTTGAGCCAGATGGAGCTGGCGCGGTCTGGGGGCCTGAAGCTGGGGCCCATGCTGAGGAGATGCAGCCCCATATCCAACCTGGTGCTGGGCCCTCTGCTGGGCAGGGGTGCGTACGGCAAGGTGTTCAGGGGGGTGCACAATGGGGAAGAGGTGGCAGTCAAGGTGGGGCCATGCTCAGAAGAATTGCAAATGCAGAGTTATGCGGCTGGCCTGGGCAAACCGCACGGCTTCCTTGCACATGTATGCGCTTGGTCTTTGCAAACTGCAAGGCACATGCTTTGACTGCGCACATGGTAGAGTGATTTGGTTTGTTTGTGCTGAAGTGCTGCCATCACAGTACATAGCAGCGTTCTATGATATGTCATCCTTCTGAAGGTATGACTGCTGCTTGTGCAGATCATTGAGAGATTGGACTCTGTGCGCGTGAACAAACAAGGCATCCCCATTGAGGTTGCTCTGACACAAGGCTTCCACCACTTGGGAGTGCTGCGCAGGTGAGGGCCACAAGCGCTGCAACATCACAGCATGACAGCATGATGATCTATGAATGTTTCACATTGCAGCTGCTGTCCACTTTGCAGGCAGAATGTGACTTTTGCAGCTGGTTCTTTACAAGCATAGCTCCTTTGTGCATACTAGCGCCGTCAATGGTGTTTTGTGGCGCTGCTGTGTTGTTCTTGTTGTGCTGCAGTACTGCATGGGGTGTTGGCCAGCCAGATGCCCAGCTCGCCCGTTTCTCACCGGCAGCAGGGAAGCCTACATGCTGGATTGTATCAGAGTACTGTGACAAGCATACACTAGTGGTGAGTGCATCAGCGCCTGCAATCAACAGAAACTGCACTCATCCCCAGCAATCGGGTAGAAAGATAAGGCAGCCTACAGCTGTTACACCCCCCCCCCTCTTACATTGAGCCAGTGCTACTGTGTTTCTTTGCTGAGTTGCAGGATGCTGTGGTGAAGGGCTGGTTCCGCACTTCCAGGAAGCCAACTGAGGGCGGCACCAATGTGCGCACAGTCGCCCTGACCGCGTATGAGATTGCCAGTGCCATGGCCTACATCCACTCACAGGGAGTGTTGCACCTGGTGAGCTTCAACAGGAGATGATGAGGAGCACGATGAAGCCTTTATACAGCAACAGCAAAGGCATGATAGCATCTGAATTGAGGGCTTCAGATCACATGTTTTGGTCTATTTCAACATGTATTTCAGCAGGACCTTGTATGACATCTCCTGGTAATGCTGTGTCTGCAGGACTTGTCTGGCGGAAATGTTCTTTTGACAACCTTTGCTGGCAACCCCCACGGCTTCACCGCCAAGATCACTGACTTTGGTGAGTCCCAGCCTGCAGGTGATCAGCTATCATGCTGTAGAAACATTGTACTGCTGTTGGCTGTACTGCCATGCGCCTCTGAAATGCTCTCTTCTAATTTGGTTCTTGTGTCCTGTGTTCCAGCCAAATGCAGCGTGGGGTTGAGCAACTGCTTAGACGTTGGTCTGCTGAGTTGTTTGCCTGCTGCCGGCTGCAGGTCTTGCACGTGAGCACAACATAAAGGTGCGCACTGCCCCTGGTCGTTATGGGACCATCACCCACATGGCGCCTGAAACAATCAAGGAGGGAGTGCTCAAAGCCCCCTGTGATGTGTATGCGTGGGGTGTACTACTTTGGGAAATGCTCACAGGTTTGTGGCATCTGTGCTGATGGTGGCAGATTGAGGTTGGCTGCTGTTGTTCTGACATGAGTTGCATGCACACTACAAAAGTTCTGGGTGGCTGCGCAGCCACAAACGTTCAATACAACCTGAGCCCTGTGGCATGGGATCAATCAACCACAGGTTGCAAGCTGCCTGTGGTGCATGAGTCTTGTTGTTGCTTGTGTGTGCAGGAAGCCGGGCCTGGGCAGGTTTGACCCATGAGGCCATAGTTGCAGCTGTGAGTGGCAACCAGCAGCTGGTGACTCCTGAGAGCCTGCCTTCAGTTATCAAGACGCTGCTGGAGACCAGCCTGAGCAAGAACCCAGATGACAGGTGAATGATAGTGCGCAGCTGACTGCAGCTTGGCATGCACTGCCGAGTCTGCAAGCAGCTGCCAGGGGAGAAGAGTCATCTGGTTTGCGGGTGTGACGTGCCATTCAATCACATGTTTACTGTTGCATGCCAAGCTTATGATCACCAGCAGGCTGTGTCCTGGTCTTTGCGCAGCCCACATATCTTGTTTTGGGGCTTTTGTCGTTCCATTTTGCCAGGCCTATGTTCAAGGATATGCTGCCTGTGCTGGAGGTGTACTTGCAACGGACACGCCAATGTGGCCCAATGCGGTCGGAGCTGCAACCATGGGCCACTGTGTGTACACTCTTGGGTGGCGCCTGACAGCTGCGACCAGTGCTGCTGTGGCAGTGCTGTGCATGCAGTGCTGCTCATGTACAGCAACACCATCCTGTTACAGCGTGTATCATGAACCTGATATCACCGTGATCACCTGCCTGTACACTTGGTGTAAAGCCCTCTCTCCTCTGTGGTGTATCTCTTCGCAGGATGACGTTCAAGGCAATCCTGCCATTGCTTGAGAGATACCTGCAGCAGACTCGCAACTACAGTGTGCAGGAACTGGAGCTCCCATACCGCTCCACTGCAACACCTCAGGAGTAGGCAGTGCGCAGTTGGGGTTTATTACAGGGTAGGACGGGTCACTGTTTTGTGGTGTCAGGTTTTGTGCATGCACATGTTTGGAGCTGTGGAGGCTGTGCTGGTGCTGTTGCAATTGATGCAATGGTGACAGCCGGCAACCATTTTTTGTTGGTTTTTACTGGCCGCTGAACACGGATGGGTACTCAGAACAAACCCCCTTCGGCATTGTGTTGCTGCTTGTCAAGGGGGATCTGTCGCACAATGACTGAGATCCATATTGTGTGCAAATGGTGGCTATGGGTGATGGGTGGGTAGTGGCTGGAAGGGGGTTTGGTGACTTTGGTATGGTGATGAATTGGGTGTTGGATCACAGTTCACTTGCATGGTGCAGGGTGCCAACCTCGAGTATCAACCTTCTGGGACGTGGCAAATGGCTGCTGCATGCTGCACTATGCTTATGTTGTTCATGATGGTTGTGTAACTGGCTGCTTTTGCTTTTGCTTCAATTGATAATTTATGTAGGTTTGAGGTTGCCTACATGCGCCTGCAAAATAGAAATGTATTGGGGGTTTGCTTGTGTTCCGCACAACGGTTGTTGTGTGACCGGCAGGATGTGATTGTCACCGAGCGCGTGTTCAGTATTTGCCAGTGCTTGATGACCCTTGCCTTGTTTTGCTGCTTTGACCGCATGAACATGTGTTGCAACTGTTGGTGGGTGAAAAACAGCTGGTTGCACATATTCGCTCAGAAGGAGCCGCCTTATAGACCCTTCAGCGTGCTTGATAGGGGGAGCACATGTCGTATGGCATCCTGTTTTATGGTCATATCTGGGCAGCGTTTTCCCCCACCAGCCGGTTATCACATGCATGTGCCCATATGAGTCTTATGCGCTCACCTGATTGAAGGAGTGCGCTGTTGTGCTGATTTTGAATAGTATCATCATCAATTTCACTCATGTACAAATGAAGTACGCTTGGAGTTCAGGCTTCTTTTAGTCTGCTTGGTCTTCAAGGTCATTGTTGTTTCCTTGTGTTGTGTCCCATGTTGAATGAAGGGTCATGTGCTGCATGCACCCTCTGCATACATCGGTCGCAGAGGCTGAATCAAGGGCTGTGTTGTCAGCGACACCTCTTGGCAAGGCCTAGAGGGCCTACGCCTACTGAAGGATTGCATTGAGCATGTGTGCATTGTCCGATTATTATGCTTGCTATGTTGGGTTTGGGGTGAGTCTTCTGTGGGCCTCAAGGTTGGGATATTGTACTGAATTCATGGCTGCTAGCGAATCAGCAGGCTTGTAGCTGCCGTGCTTAATCGGCAAGGGTCTATTAGAACTGACCTGCGTCTTGCTCAGTTCTGCAGTAAACTGTGTACCGTCGTACTTGTGAATGCATTCACCGTCATCTCTGTTTCACATCCATATCACCTACCTGCCTAGCTGCCTGACTATGCGCGCCTGATGCTGTTTGCATTGGTGCACAGCCATATTACTAGTGATGATGCCTTACAGGTACTGCTTCTGAATTCCTTGTCAGGTATGCTGCCCATGGTGACGTTTGCAACACAATGCCGCCTACACCATTCTGTGTTGGGCTCAAAAGATTGATGTTGCCTATCAACATCAAATTCTCAAGGACTGAAGTTGAGTGACAAACATTGCGGGGGCCAGAACATACAGCAAGCAGAACATACAGCAAGCAGCTCTGAGTATGCAGCTTTTTTCACATCTGTGTCCTGTTGCCAACAGTGTCGATTTTCCATTTTTCTGCTTCAGTGCCATGTGGTCTTTCACCAGCATGACTGCTGGCTGCATTGTTCTTTGCTTGTTGCATCACATATTTTGCTGGTATGATGGCCATCTGCGGCCTGTTGTCCTTGTCAGGTGTCGTCTGCGTCTTTGTGCTGTTCCCTGCTCATCATGGACCCCAGGGAGGTTGAGATCATTCCTTCAGGATGGATAGATCTTTGGGGACATTTTTGTGAACAAGTTCTTAGGACCTTTGGAGGTTGACTTGACTTCCAACATGTCTCTGGTTTGAAAGCTCAGGATGCCAGTGTTTGCAATTGTGATGAGTGAATATTGGGTGGTATGAGGAAAGAATATTGGAGAGTGGTTGCTGGATGGCGGTGAACCACTGACGCAGCCACAAACTAGTACTGTAGATCTGCTTGCCAAGGTCGTCAACAGCAGAGCAGTTGCATGCTGTCAATGTGATTTTGCAGTGAGTACTAGTGTGCTAACAACATTTCACTGAGAATTGTTCGGCAATGCTGCATTTTCTTGCTGACAATTGCTCTACGGTAACATGTAAAAGGAATTGAGCCATGCAGCAAATTGAGATGCTCTGACAAATGCGCTGACATGCGTTGACATGTGCAGGGCTGTACAATGCAAGGTGCCCAGTGCCTTTCATTACTTGTAAAAGAAATTTAGCCATGCAGCAAATTGAAATGCTATGACAAATGCGCTGACATGCGTTGGGGGCGCCACCCTGGTATGATGCTTGTGGCGGCCTCGTCTGTCCTGCATGGTGCTCATCCCCCAAGAGGGGTAGCACCCGATGGCAGTCGTGCATCTGCTCTGTGTGGTTCACAAGGATAGTATCGGGCCTTTCGTCGGGTATTGTCAGACGAAGAGACATGCTCTTGTGCTTGGCCTCAAGGAGTTCACCTGTTAACTGCAGCTGCAACGTCGAATGTCAAGGGTCAATCGCACTGCGCTACACTCACATAGGGGGAAAGGTTGACTTGCGCTGTGCGGGGACGGTGGGTGCGCAATTGCGCCCTTGCAGGGGCGATCAACATCGCTGACGCGTACGTGTCGTGTGCACGTGTCCATATGCTCAAGATATGTTACATATGGGCCTCAGTATCTCTATATATATACATGGTCCCCTGTGGGACTGGGCGCGATCTAGATCTATTGCCTTGATCGTTTCAAATGTGTCACTGAGTGGTATGGTTGAGTCTGCCTTTGTGTACGCACGAGTGTCATGGTGCCAAGCGACCTGCACAGGTTCTGGCAAAGGTAAATTGCACCTGTACTCCACTGCGCGCATGTCCACAGACCGGCCTGCGGCTGCTGATATGCAGCTACTAGTATCGCTTAGAGCCTGGATGGGAGCACCGGTCATTGCGCAGCCCTTGGGCATGCCCAAGGGCTTTGGCTCGGCCGTACCAGGTTTCAAAGGAGGTGGCCACGCCCATGAGCGACAGGCGTAGAACTGTAAACTGCAGCTATCATAATTGCCTTGGGAGCCGGCTGCCTACAGCAAACCTGCAGTTGGTGGACAACTCACTTACAGCACACTGTAGCCTGCAGTGTGAGTGTAATCTGAGTGTACAAATTCACAACAGACTGTCTGAAAACAACCTAACATCAGATCGGGCCACCACAAGGATGCATGCAGCAAAGGCAATTGCAAGTTTGTTGCTGAATAATCGCCGTCGCCGTCAGCTGTGGCAGCAGCAGCAACCAGGACTCTGTCCACTGTGAATTTGAGCATAGCGGTGCAAGAGCGGGCAACCGACGCCATTGACGTGAGACGCCGCACGAGGGACACAACACCAATGAAAAGGGCAATGGTGTTGCATGCATGCATGCATGCATGCAAACAAGAAAAAACATGATACCTGCTTGCAATCAGGTGATATACCAGACATATGGTGCCAAAATCTGCCAGCATTAGTAGACTATCAAGAACAACACAGCACCTTCATGTGCTGCAAGGGTTCTACGTGGTCATTGATAGCATTCAGCCAGCATAACACGCTTGAGGTAGGAACGGAGCAATGGCCAACCTGCACAACAGCCATAATGGGGCTGCAGAGATGCTTTTCAAAGTATCCAGTGCATCATTTGCAAGTACTCAAGCAAGAACTCAGATTCATCTGCAGAAAAGCATAAAGACCATCCAAATCAGGTTGACTGCCAGCAAAGTGAAGCACTCAACCAATGCGATCCCAACAATCAACCAGCAAGTGTGACAACAGAGCTCAGTTTCAGCTGGCCAGCAGAGAACTCCACCACCATAAGGTATTGAAGAACAAACGATGCATCTTATCAGATTACTACGATCAAATCTTGCGAAAACCCATAGACCAATGCAGGCTGACATGTCCTACCATGTGTACAGAGCTAATCCCCCCAAGACCAGCACACTGAATAGCTATGATACTCAAGTCAGCAGCAAAACACAAAACCCCAGGAAATCAGCAGTCCATTAACCAAGGACCTCACAGCAACAGTGCATTATCAACACCAGGCGACCTCAAGCACAGTCATCCTCCTCCTATTAGACCAGTGCATGCCAATGCGTCAAAGAGGGTAAAGAGCGCTTGGTAGTGTAACAGAAGCTTTTCGACCAGACAGCAAATATTGCGCAGTGCATGCGGTAAGAGGCTATGCAGATCAGCCACATGCTGGCAATGTATGGCGCAGCATGAGAGACATTGTGCAGAAGCAGTGGTCAGGCCAGTAGGCTGTGTTACTTTACTAGGTCTTCCTGCATGCTTATTGAAGAAAGTGCCTCAACCATCTCAGGCTGCCTTTGTTGCCGTTGACAAACATACCCGCAGTCAACTTGTCAACAGGGGCAAGTGTGCTAGGTCACAACGGCCAAAGTAGCAACTGGCAATGTCTTGATTGGGTATCATCATCATGCCACACCAATCTCAATGCAGGTGAATCAAACAGCTGGTTACCCAAGTCACCAGTGAACATAAATTCAGGTGACCAGAAGATCAAGCCACAAAGCAAATGCAATCCCTGTTTGCAGACTGTTGCAGCTGACCCATGCACTCCCATTGCCATGATCCTCTGCATTGCCTGTTACCTTTTGACAGATAGCCTATCCCCACATGATGCAAGAAAGCGCTACATGGTCGTGATTCAGCACCTGCTTGACTGACAGATCAGCAAGCGTCTTTCAAGCCTGCAAAGGCATTGACATGTACCCCCACAGTAGTATGGCAGCATTGCCAACAGACCAATCTTATCACCCATCTTTATACACACATTGCTGCAATGCACTGACCACACTGGTCACTGTTGATCATGATCACAGTGTTCACTCCGCAAAGCGACCCCTGCAGAATAAGCTGTAGCCACCAACACATGCTTTCCTCCTGCCTGCTCCCTGCCCAAAGTCTCAGAAACACAGAGCCACTAGTCCATTCCATGCCTGAACCTGACAACCACTGGTCGACAGGCATAATCCACGGCAAGTTCTCCCAAAAGACACAAATGCATCAAGCTGGCACTTCAACAGATAGCCTTGTGCTTTGTACACTAGTGCCAAGTGAAGCACTTCGAAGAGGAGCCCATCAACGATGACCAGCACAGCCCAGCTGTGTGACTTCACTTAGAGTGCACAGCGCTCTTCAAATAGACAATACATTTGTCAACCTCCTGCCAACCTGCTGCACCAGAAACACAGACTGCGGTACTGCCATGTCAGGCTGTCGATGATGATAAGTATCGTCTAATCTGCTGATGCAAAATAAACACTCCCTCATCACACACCTCACTGTGTGTCTGTGGGTCTGTCAGGCCACTTGTATGCCTCGTGCAACACAAAAGCGCCTCCTGCCCTGCCAGTGCTGCCAAGTGGCCACCACCACAGGCACAATCACACCCATCAGGAAGCGCACGAATGGCCAGTAGGCAGGGTGGACACCCACCATCCAGCTCCCCACTGAGTTGACAGCCAGCTCTGTGACGATCAGTGGCAGGTGCCAAGCCAGGGGCACTTGGCTGACCCAACCCCTGAGAGCTACAGATGTTGTGATTCCCACATCGGCCGCCCACCTGCTGCTGGCCCACACGCGCAGAATAGGTACAGGAGGAGCAATGAAAGCAGCACCAATACCAAGCAGCACCAACACTCCCCAAACATTGATGGCCACCATCCAGTAAAGCTGCAGCCACTTCTTCATGACAGCAGCAGACGCAAGGACTGCAGAAACCTGATCATTATACAGGCGTTGCTGCTGCTGTGAGCTCAATACAGCAGCATCCACCCCAGTGGCCTTGCTGCTGCTGCTGCTGCTGCTACCTGAATTGCAGTAAGCCATCTGAGGTGTGCCAGACTTGCCACCCTCACCCTCACTGTCTGCCTGCTGCAGCTGTTGCTGATGCCTCTGCTGCTGCTGGCGTTGCTGCGCCAGAGCTTGCAGCTGTCCTGCTACCCGCAACCTGACCAGCAGCACACCCACGGGTCCAGCAGCCACCACAACAAGCGCCAGCAGCCGGCTGAACATCAACACAGCACCGCTGGGCTTGTCTGGCAGGCGCAGCATACCAATATGTCCCTGGTGCTTCTGCGCCCGAGATGGGTAACAGCAGAGTGAGAGGACCAGGTTGTACACAGCGCAGGCACAATCCAGCATGTTGGTGGCGCTGAAGGTCGCTGCTTGGTAGCTGGACTCAATTGCAGGATTCTTGAATCCCCAGAGCAGTTCTGACGCTGCAACACCTCTGTTGCTGCCTGCAGCTACTGAAGCATCCTGCCGCAGAGTGCTGGTGGTGTTGCTGCACGTCTTGCCTGACTCAGAGCTGCCACCATTGTTATCATCATCATGTGCCACCGGCTCAATCTCTGCAGCACTTGATGCTGCCATGCTGCTGTCAATTGCCTTACGAGCAGCAGCTGGGCCGCTTTCAACCACACTGCCATCACTGCTGCTGCTGCTGCCATCGTTATCTGCACTATTTGCAGCTGCAGGCCCTTGCTGCACTGCTGCTGCTGCCGCCGCTGCTGCCGTAACCACAAGGTGCATTGTGTGGAACATGCCGCAGCGTGCCAGGTGCAGCAGCAGGTGTTTCAACACTGTGCGGACCTCCTCTGTGCTCCTCACACCCCTTGCTAAAGTCTTGTTCGTTGACTCTGTGGCTGCAGAACTGCTTGCTGCCAGAATGTAGGCAATATCAATGGTCATTGGGAGGACGCCGGCCTGCCAAGCAGATGAGCTGCCACCATTGCTGCTGCTGCTGTCTGTTTTAGCAGCACTGGCTGTCTGCTGCCAGTAGCGCTGCACCTCATGTGCTGCCTCCCCTGGCAGAACCAGCAAGGGTGTCAGCAGGAACGGAACAGCAGGGCCAGGTGCAGCAGCAGCAGCAGGGCTGACCGGGTCTGCAGCTGTTGGCTGCTGTTCTCCCACTTTGTCAACTGGCTCAGTGGCTGCTCCAGAGCTTGCTGTGTTTGCACAGGGAAGCAGTGCAATGTTCACAACGCCAGGTGCCTCAGGAGCCAGCAGAGTTGCACTGCAGCAGCAGCAGCATTGTGCATAGTTGTGTTTAAGGGCAGCAGGCGTAAACAAATAAGCCTCATGTGCTGTAGCTAAAAGCATGGGGGGTATGGGCAGACAACTCGTGCCACACTGCTTTTGACTGACCATCGAGTGCTGTGTGCATTGCAGTCTCTTGCGTGATGCTGGTTGCAACTGTGACTGGCATGTGCCACCAGACATCCTGCCCTGCACACTGCAACTGACTGCCACCAGCCTTATCTTTGACAGAGCTGCAGCTCCTGCCAGTCAGCTTGTGCCCCCACGAATCACAGGAACACTTCAGCATTCAGAGCCTCACCTGAGCTGCTCCGTGACAGTCACCTGCTCATCAAGCAGCACCACACCATCTGTGAACACCACCAAGCGAGCAGCTCTGCAGTGACCACTTGCGTCAGCACCTCCAGCAGCCCCAGGCAGCTGCAAGTGCAGCGTCAACTGCTGCGACACACCAGATGCCAGACAGGCCGGCTCGCATGACAACAGCTGCACTCCCCCTACATCACTGCTGACGGCGCCTGGCCCCTTGTGTGTGGTGCTGGCCACTGTATCAGCAAACACAACGTCAACATCAACATCAACGTCCACATCAACATGGGCTGAATCAGTCCTGAAAAGTATCATCGGCTGTACTGAGGCTGCTGCTTCTATGGCAGCAGCATTGGCTGAGCTACCACTGCTGTCTTGTCGCTTGCTGTGGCCTACTGCTGCCTGTCGCGCCCTCAGTGCAGCCCTCACAGCAGCAAGCAGTGCTGGTGCAGCACCACCACCAGCCCCACTGACCACCCCCGAGGTGCTGGCTGCCGCTGCGAATGCACTTTCCCTTTGGCCACCACCGCCACCACCGCCACCACCGCCAGCTGTACTGTCACCTGCACCACTAGCTGAAGTCCTAGCCACAAACATGTTTGCGAGCAGTTGCACACAGCCAGCAAAGCAGGCTGTCTGCATGTAAGCTGGTGAGGAGGTCAGCTGGCTGGCCTGTGACGCCAGGCATGATGTGAGCAGCGGCTCCAGCAGGGACACCTGGCTGTGGGAAGTGTGGACCTGGCAGGAAACATCAATTAACACAGTGGGTGTGGGTGTGGAGGGGGGGGGGGTCAACAGCACAACGCAGAAATGCTGGACACCTCAGCACTGATCAGCTGCTTTTGGACCTGAGCACACATCAACACTGCATTGACAGATATGCAAAAGGAATGTTGTCATGCATGCGCACCACTGGTGCAGGCTGAGCCTGTTGGCTCAAGAAGCAGAAGCGTGCAACAGCAAGGGCGTCAGGCAGTGCTACCAGTCAGTTGAACGCAGAGCAGCCAGTCAGCAGGATCGAGTTGAGCATCAACTTAATCTCTGACAGACGACACTGTCAGGACACACAGGGTCTGCTGATGACATGACGCACACCAGACAGGCAGCTGCCTGGATACCTACCTTGACAGATGCTGGCAAGCACTTGGCCATGCTGGTGTATGAGGGAACAGCGCCAACTGCAGCCCCGCCAGCAGCAGCCGCACACGCAGCTGCAGCGGCAAATATCTCAGCTGCCTCATCAGCCAGTACTGACCTGAGAGCTGGGCCAACACTTGAGAGGATAGAAGGTACAGCTGTCCAGGCCCGGCTGTCTGCTGTCTCCGCAAAGGTGTTTGCTGCTGCCTGTGCTTCTGCTGCGTCACCGGATTGTGTGACTGTCACCTGCTGCTGCTGTTGCTGTTTCTGAGCTTCCAGCAGCTGCAGGCCATCAACCACACTGCTGTAAAGCTGCTGGCTGGCAGCACTGGTTTGGCTGCTGAGGGAAGACAACTGACTGCGGCGGCGGCGGCAGTGGCTCTTGCTGGCAGGGTGGCTGGCGCTGCTGCTGTTGCTGTTGCTGATATCCAACTTCTCAGGTCTGGGAGCGGCTGCCACTGCTTCACCATCAACCAGGGGCGACGCTGCTGCTGGTGCGGTGATGCCTGCAGTGGGGCTGCCAGTCAGCCTTGTCAGTTCCTGATACCTGGCCTGCTGTGACCGCTCCAGCCACCACACGCCCACACTTGGCAGGACTGTGACGGCCATCAGGCTGGTGACAAGGTGATACAGGTGGAAGAAACCCGCCTGGCCGTGGTAGAGCCGCTCAATCTGCACCCCCAAGGCATAGAAGAAGACCCACTCCACGGCCGACACCACCAGGTGCAGACGGAAAGGAAGCTGAGTACAGGAGTGCAGCGGGAGCAGCGGCAGCACAGGACACAAGCAGCAGGTGTGGCTACCCAGGGTGCCTTGGTGTGCAGTGCAGTCGCATGAGGCTTTCTAACCATGATGCAGTCAACTTATTCACCTGCTGGTTGTTGCAACGCTGAGCCTGTGCGAAACGTGATGCCAGGCACATCAGCACAACACGACAAAGCAGGCACTGAGCTGCTGGTGTTGGCGCCTGTAGCAGACAACTCACCACAAGCATCCACGCCAGCCACCCCTGGAACACGTACTTGGCCACCCCCTGCCAGTACATGATCCTCATTGATGACTCAAAGTAGGCGCTGTATCTGAACCCCACACAGGCAAATGCAGCCAGTGCAGTGACCACACGCTGCACCACCACCACCACCAGCCTGAAATTGGAGCTCTGCCAGTAGTGCCGAGGGTAATACCAACGAATCCAGCTGCTGCCCGCATGCTGTCGGCCAACTCCCGCTGTTGCTGCATGCCAGACTGCGACCAAGTTAGGGTAGGGCATTGGCACCAGCAGCAGCAGTAGTAGGCTGAGGCGGAGGAGGGGCATGGTGATGTGGAAGGGATCACCACTCAATGCGCCAGCTATGAAAAACATGACCACAGCCTGCAAGGCATGACAGGAGGCGGGGACAGAGAAACTATCTGGGGTGGCAGGCCACACATGTGTGTTTTCTAGTTGAGGGAGGCCTCAAGGGCCTTTGGCTGGAACGGGTAACAATTACTGCTGCTTGAGGGAGGCCAAGCATCATCACAAGTTCCACAGTTGGTGCAGTGTTGCTGTTTGTCTACTGATCTCAAAACCGCTAGCACTCGACGCGCTTGCAACATGAATTTCCTTCTTGCGCACCGTTGGTTGTCCTTGGGCACCTACCCTGAACACCTTCCGCACAACAGACCGGCTGCACCTGATCACTTCATGGAGGGCCAACCTGACAGTGCTTTCTTTGGTCACCCGTGCAGCTGCAGCTGCCGTTGCTTCTGTTGCTGAAGACAATGAACACTCATCAATTGCGCTGCAGATACTGTTCTGCATAACACTGGCTTCATGTGCAGCTGTCGCTCTTGTAGGATTAGCAGAGTATTGGCAAACTAGCCTCCAAACCAGCCCAGGTGGCTGCTCAGGCTGCTGACACACCTCCAAACACTCATAGTCGCGCTGAATGCGGCTGCATCGTACACCCAGCAGTCGTGCATACACTGCCTCATCACAAAGTTTGGGTGCTGTTCTGTACAGGTAGATGAGAGTGATCAACATGAGGAAGGTGCCGAACAAAAGATCCCTGCTTGCCAGCTGTCGAGCCCTCCAAACAGCGTAGGAAGGCAGGGAACGTCGGCTGTAATGTGGGCTAGCATCTTCGCTATAGGCCAGCTCGCTGCTGCTGCTGCAAACGCTGGCGCCAGTGTCTTTGCAGCTGCGTGCAGGCTCGTCACAGCAGCTCATCTGACGCCCTATGCCACTGGCTGCTGCACGCACGGTCCCTGTGGCAGATCCTCACGAAACGCGACGAGAAAGTTGCATTCCCTTTACAGGTGTAAATTTGAGCTACAGGTTCATGTAGATCACTATGATATTTGTGGGGGCTCCTACCAGTATCAGGAAAATAGCCTGCGTCAAGGGGCGTCTGATGCCTCGCTAGGGACGCATTGGGCTGTGACTCACATCTTCTACATACACCCTGTAGACCCTAACTCCAAGGATTGCCCTGGAGGAGCTCCCACGAACTTAGTTCCAGTACCTCTAACAGCTGACGAGTCTTCATGAGTGTTTAAAGTTTTTTACCAAGTGCATTGGAACAAAAACAACACACCACTTCACCGACACCGCCCTAAAAAAAGGTTGCTGTGTGGCTTGCAACCTATCAATGCAGGGAGCAAGATACTGAATTGGCGTGTATGATCGTGGTCAGCCCTGTCCGGCACGTTCAGTGACAGATAGACCTTGAACAGTACAGATGTATGAGCCACCTGCGGGCACGTGCACGTGTGTGGACTGCCAGCTGCAGACAGACACAGAGTTGAGTGATATTTTTTCGCAAATATGGTACGACCGTTTGAAGGACCATTGGCTCTCATTCCATCAGAACCAAGCTCTACCAGGTAAGCATCCGGCCAACGGAATTCCTGAGTGACCGATGACAGTGCATGCGAGACAATAAATTCCAAAAGGGGCGTGTCATACACTTTTTGATCCATAGTGCCTTGTTGTAGTCCATGCAGCTAGTGATAGAGGCTGCATATGCCTGGTACAACCTGTACCTGCGAGGAACTGCAGTACGGTACTGCAGCTGCCAGCGCTGCAAGTTGCTGTGCCACGGTTGATCCACTGTGGCAAAACAAATGATCAGAACCATTGAACAGACATCATCCCACTGCTGCCACAAGACCCTGGAATGCCATCGTCCTCCGGGAGAAGTACCGTATTTGGGCCCAGTAATAGCCCTTTCTGTTGTTCTTCTTGGGCCCGGTAGCAAACACCAGACGGTCACCATCCACGGGCTGTAGTACTAGACAACAATTGTCTCTCAGCTTGATCGGACCAGCAAAGTCACATATCGCACGTCAGCTTATTTGCCAGCTCATCTAATGTTGCATGGCTCTATCTCTTTTACATAATATGCATGTCTCTTTCCCTTTCACAACTTGCATGTCAGCTGGTTTCTGTCCTGTAGGTATGATCAACATCATGTCATGGGTAGTACATGGTTGATGTTGATGTCATCATGCTTCATGTCTGGTTGCCGGCTGAGCGCATGGTACAGCAGTGTTGTGTTATGCAGTTTCCTCATTCTGTTGTATGGCTTTTCACAGGCGTAAGAACCTGCATCCAGCATATGTTGTGTCATGCTGTCTGCCATACAGGATCATCTGTATGGCAGTGGCATTCGCCGACTTACCATCATTATCTTGCACACCAGGCTGGTGCTTTTATTGTGCTGTGTGCGG
This sequence comes from Coelastrella sp. MACC-549, assembly GCA_018290735.1. Lineage (NCBI taxonomy): Eukaryota > Viridiplantae > Chlorophyta > Chlorophyceae > Sphaeropleales > Scenedesmaceae > Coelastrella > Coelastrella sp. MACC-549. The sequence continues at coordinate 41,583 of JABEVS010000463.1, forward strand.
CATCTGTTGTGTCATGCTGTCTGCCATACAGAATATCTGTATGGCAGTGGTGTCTGCGTTGGTGTGTATCCAATACCCCCACTGACTGGGTTAGTGCCTTGAAGGCACCCAGAGGGTGGTTTAATCTTGGTGTGCCAGCGTGGCTGAGCCACCAAGTACTTTTCCCAAGGGCCTTGCGGCCGGAAAGGGTTATTCTTCTTCTTCTTCTTCTTCTTTGCATGTCAGCTCAGTTGCCAGCTCATCCAATGTTGCATACATGATAGCTCTATCTCTATTACAACTGCCAGTGGCAGTGTTTCTTTGTAACTTCACTACTGTAAAAGAAATTTAGCCATGCAGCAAGTTGAAATGCTATGACTGTATAATAGCAAGGTAACACCAGTCTCTGTCAAGGGGACTGCTGGATCACAACAGCACCCAGCCTCATCCGGCAACGACGAACTAGCAACAAGATACCAACGACTGAATTGGTCTGTTACATACATATTGCATGGTATCTACTTTCCCTATCATCACACTGCTACACGAGGTATTGTGCCTGCAGTGTGTTTCTACAGGACTGACGTGTTCAACACGTCTGGTAGTACTGGATGCAGTGGTGCTGCTTATCTCAGAACGGCCGGTCAGCACCCCTGGGGTGCCCCCCTCGCGCAACCCTGTGGTGCTAACCCGTTTTCTCCTCTTGGAAAAAGGAGGAGAAAACGGGTTCGGCTCCCTGCTCCAGGTGATACTTGGTGCAGGACGTCGGTGGCAGCTGGATGGACAGCCAGGACAGCCGAAGCAAGCACAAGCATCATACCAGGGTGGCGCCCCCAACGCATGTCAGCGCATTTGTCAGAGCATCTCAACTTGCTGCATGGCTAAATTTCTTTTACATAAGACTGACGATCACCCGTAGGCATTTTGACAAAGCCCACAGGCAACACTGAACCCCATTGGTTCCTGCCGCACTGAGTGCATCCACTCAAGGATGCAACTGCGAAAGGCTGCATGCAACCCCCGGTCAGACCCTCCAAAGCTTGAGGATACAAGTATCGAGCTAATGCAAAATGGCTCACTGGTGGTGATAAGATGGAAACCAACATGGTTGTTGTGATCAGTGACATGGCTGAAAAAGCACCGGCATATAATGATTGACAACTCTCTTGCAACTGCGTGTCGCAACAAAAGCCGATGATTTTGACAAATGCTTGCCACACTACCCTGCAAAGGCCCTTGCAGAGTTGCTACCATTCTGAGTGGCATGGCCTGTGGCCATGCATGGCGTCCCAACACCATTGCCAGACTGAAACCAATGCGCCAGCCCCTTGCAGCAGCAGGGCCATGGCCGCCAGACTGAGTCAGTCTCTCCTTTTACGCCGCTCATCCCTGTCCTTCTTCTCTTGGTTCTTGATGAGTATCACCAGCACGCGCACCAAGATAGCCACGGCATCAACAAACAGGTCCAAGGCATGCTTCACATGATCCATATCTCCAGCACTGGCACGCTCAACAATCAGCTGCAACAGCACAGGAGCCACAGCATTGACACTGTTGCTTCATGAACTGCTTGCCGACTGACAGTCACGCTCTGACAGCAATTGAGAGTGACAGGCAGCAGCAATTGCTCCAAAACTGGCGGCAGCATATGCCTGGTGCACCACACATGGGACACTCAGCTTCACTGTACTTGAGGTATACCGACACAGTATCTGATCCCTGACAGGGTCAGGGCTCGACTGCAATCACTGCAAAAAGGTCTAGTAAATGCGAATCCACTGTCATAGGACTCCAGTTTAGCCACACCATGAAGGTCCTCAAACCCCAGTACTCTTTGTAATGGCACATCAACACACTGCCACCGTGCCAGGCCAGGCCCGTGCAAAGATGCAGCTGTTGTGTTGAGCCAGCTTCCATCCTCCATGAAGGTGGAACTGTACTTATTCACCAATGCCATAAGAACAAAACTATGCAATGTTTTCTACACCATGTATGCGCTTTAGTATAAGCAATCCAGAGATTCAGCACTGCTGTGTGTACTAAGTGTACTGCAGCCTCACCTGTGTGTCAAAGAGCACATAACCACTGAAGACCAGCAGTCCCAGGTACAACTCCACCTCAAAGCCTAAGCGACCCAGGCCAAATAGCCAGCCACCCAGCCGCAGGGCCATCATGCCCAGCACTGCTGATGACAGCCAGCTGCCAAGGAACAGGTAGGACCTGTATGCAAGAAAACAGGAAGCAGAAGATTCAATATGTATACTAAGGTGGTGGTGACAACAATGCGTCGACAGCACTCGCTACTGGCTCATGCTGCATGATCTGCAGCACAGAAGACGGGCTGCTATTGAGGTAAGAGGGCCACATATGGGCTCAATTATCTTGGTATCAGTGTAGCTGCTACTGTCAACATCGCATAGTCACACACTTCACAGAGCACACACAAGCACAACTTCTGTTGAGCCCAAAAACTGGAACAGTTCTCAGTGTAGGAAGTAGCTGCACTGACCTGCGCCTTGTGAAAAGAGCCGAGAGGGTGAAGCATGTGAACACTGCTGTTGTTGAAAGGGCTGCTGTCAGCACAATGGAGGGGTTCAATGCAAACGCCAGGCCGACCAAAGGACCTAGAGAAGTTCCCTGACAGAAGGCGAAGGTCCCAAGAAGGCCATACCGCTTGCTCTGCATATGCAAACATGTAGATGAGTCACTGGAGCAGAGCATGCAAAGCCAACACAGCTCAACACGGGCAACAACGGTTTGACAGTCCTTATCATCTGAAGAATACCAGTAGTTCTGCCTGCACTTCTGCTTGATTTGGAAGACACCAGCAATTATGTTGGCACATCTGCCTATTCTGTGCACATTCATGAGGCCTGCCTTGTACTCACAGGGCTGTCTGCTGGTGTTGTAAATCCAAGCCACACCAGGCTGCCAACAGCTGCCAGAGTGGTGAGAGCGCCACCAACATGATACACCAAATCTGCTGCAACACCTAGTGTCGCCAGTGCCACTGAAAATGTCAAGGTAGTGTACACCTGCACAGTCAACAGCAACATCATCTCTGGCTGGCGTTCTACCCGGCGTGCTGCACCTACCACGCATCACGACTGCTTTACATTTTACATTTACAGGCTGGGAGGCTGTAGCATCATTCGGCAATGTTGCTGCCATGCAGGAGGAATGGCTTCAGCAGAAGCCCTCTGAAGGGCAATACGTACCTTCGTGAGGTGCTTCTGAACCCGTGGGTCCCTGTAAGTAAATAGAGCGGCCGCAATGATGAGTTAGAGATATGCCCCGATGTATCGAATGGCGCTGTGTGGCATGGCAGCAGAGTGAACCAAGCTCAGAACCAGCCGGAGCCTTACAAGTCCGTAAACTTGAATAGAGTAGCCAGGTTGACATCATTCAGGTGCCTTCCGCTTATTCTGTTGTACAAATCTGCCATTCTGCTGAGGTGTCCACAGACTGTAGAGAGAAGCTCGGAGACACACAGAAGTAACACGCGGAATCAAGGTAGTAGTAGCAGCAATGATGTATGACAATGAACACGCCTTGTCGTGGCAGCTGCACAGGACTCACTTCGCACGGACAGGTGTTACTACGCGAAACATCCAAACCGCACATGCTGCTTCAAACAGCATGCTGCGGAAACAGAAACATCTTATCATAAAGTCGTTACACAGAAGCCCGTGCCGAGTCTGCGTACTTTTCCGCTGGGTCCGTGAAGCATTCAACCTGCCGACTCGGCAGTGCCGAGATGTCAGCCAAGGTTCAGATCTACGTCTACGATTTGACAAAGGGTATGGCTGCTGCATTGTCGCCTATGCTGTTGGGGCAACGGGTGAGGCGCTGAGTTTCCGTGTCCCACGTACTGCATGGCGCGCGTGCATGGGGTACTGTGCCTACACACAGTGCCTGTGGATGCTCTAGTGCATGCAATGTTGTCAGGAAAACATTCAGCAAGTCTTCTACCCCAGTGTCCTCGCCAGCTGCCTCAGTGCCCCAACACGTAATTCCATCATGGTCTCATCCCACCTGCCGACTGCCAACTTTGGTGTGATACACACATACACAGCCTGCGGCAGCAGCCATTGCCTTGTGCACGACATGTTCAGTGGTATGTCAGAAGCTGATGATGTTTTCAAAATATCAAGAGGCATGGATAAGCCATTCTGAGTGGCAGTGAATGGCATGTGTTGCTGGGCTCATCTTGCAGGTTGAATGTGGAGACATGCCAGCCTGCAATGGGTGTGCGGGATCAGGCTGAATGATCAATGATCACATAAGCAAGACTGCTGTCATACTGTTGCTGCTGTTGCAGATTGATGGTGTTTGGCACACAGGGGTGGTGATAGATGGACAAGAAGAGATATTCTTTGGCTATGGCATCAACAGAACAAGAGCGGGAACGACCATGTTTGGCCAACCGCATCATGTTATTGATGTCGGGTGAGGCTGTTTGTGCTGGGCTGCTTCTATGAGTCAGCTGCCACTATGCAAGCACTTGCAGGGCGCTGAGCTTAGTGATATAGTGCCTGTGCGGTTTGTCAGCAACAGTCAGCAAGATCCGGATGCATGCATACATGCAAATAGTACTGACCAGGTCAGGGGCCAGCTTATCTCTTTTGATAATTTCACCTCACAAGTTGCCCTTGTGCCTGCTGTTTTGCAGCACGACAGAAGTACCCAAGGAAATGCGTGATGAGCTGTTGAGTGACATAGCACCACGGTATCGTCCTGAAGACTACAGCCTACTGTGGCATAATTGTAACCACTTCAGCAACGAGTATGCCCAGCTACTCACTGGAGAGGGGCTGCCGGTGGGTTATATTTGAGGGCCTGTCAGCAGCAAAAGCACTGGCCGTTCTTGACGTCTGCTCTGCATTGAGGTTGTATGCTGCAATTGGTATCGTTGCTGTTGCAGTGTACATAAGCGCGCAGCAGGCTTCATTCAGTGCAGCTTGGGTAGACAGGACGTAATCATTGGGAAGGACAGGAGGTTTTGAACGTACTAGCCGGTGAACAAACTTGCAGCCTTGTTGCAAAGCACTGTCAAACAGCCTGTACATGTGGTGTCTCACTCTTGGTCAGATTCATGGCATACTGTGCACATGCATGCGCAAGTAGTATCCTAGCAGACAATAGTGTTGTATCTTGTGCTTGCCTGCAGGACTACATCTTGAACCAGGCTCAGACGGTTTTCAACACACCTTGGGGTGAGAGTCTGATGCCCATGATCATGCAGATGGAAGGGTTCACAGGCAGAGCTACAGCACATGGGTTGGCTCAACAAGCAGCAGCAGTGCCACAAGCAGGGTCTTCAAGCTCTGCAGCAACCGAGGCCCAGCAGTCATCAGCAGCAGGGTCATTGTCAGCAGCAGAAGCAGTGGTGGAGCCTGGCAGCCAAGAGGCAGCAGCTGCAGCAAATGCAGCTGCCAATGCAGCTATGGAAAGGGCTGCAAAGTCAGCTGCTGTGGTAGTACAAGCTGCAGATGGTGCAGTGAGTGGCAGTGCCAGCAGTGGGCAAATCAGCTCAAGAACTGGTAGCAGCTCAGTGGCTGCAGCTGCAGTAACAGGCGAGGCAGTAGCAGCAGTGACAACTGCGGGAGACGAGGCAGCTCAAAAAGTGACCAGTGGGGTAGCAGGTCTGAAGCTCACAGCTGACAGTAGGGTCCAACCTGATCCCAAAACAGCTGCCTGACCACGACCTACTGATTAATAGCTATATATTGGCTGCTGGCTGTTGGACATCACTGGCGTATCCTATTCAACCTCACACGGTTCATGTGTGAAGACAGCCATCATGAGCAGTCATGGGCTGTTGCTGCTAACATCCGCTGCAGCTGGACTGGTCCAGCGGTCTATAACATGTTGCTTTGGCTGTGGTATGGCATGTCTCACCAACTATAATAGCACACTGTCTGCAAACTGAGCGTTTACTGGTCTCAGCCTAAGTTGCCGTTGACACCGGGTGTTCGTAGTTGTGTATGTTGTTTGCATTCCCTAGACTGCAGTGTCTAGATGCCAATGATCCTAAGGGAATCTGTGTAATCTGCTCGGGTTTATACCAGGCGCACCGGTGGCGTCCTGCTTTAGTGGTGACTTGATGTCCCATCCAACGACAACATGGGTTTCATCTGCACAGCAATGGCGATAGTCAACGTTGAAATAGATGCAACTTTCAACTTATACTGTCTGTTGCCGTCTATTTCTGCTTGTAATCGCTCAAATCACAGCATTCTCCCAGGCCGGAGGATCGTAGCAGTATGCATGGTCTGCAGACACACGTATTTCAAAGGGTATCATGTCTTACTGGCCCCATGCAGAGGCTAACAGCTCTGCCCAGTAGATTCAGAAACAGGCGTGCACTCCATTGCTGCGCCACCACAGAGTAAGCATTGATGACTGCTTGTTCCCCTTTAATTCGCTGTCCATTCTTGTGGAACGTTCCATGTACTTCTTCAGCCCCTGCGCTGTCTCAATGTGCTCGTGTTGCATGGGGATTGCAGTGTGGAAACTGCTACACAACAGCATGCAGCACCCGCCAAGAAACAGAAGGGCGGCAAGCAGCCGGGGTCAAAACAGCAGAACAAGCAGCAGCAGGGGACGTCAACTGCTGAGGATATCAGGTCTCTGCGCATCGAGAAGGTGAGGCGGCATAGACATGGCTGCTACAGGATATCCTGGTTACTGTGCTGTTTGTATTCAGTTTGGGGCCTTGAGTACTGGGCTTCATCATCACTATCAAACCTGCTGTATGGCCGAGATGCTCAACACAGGTATAAATTGCTGTTGGAAGCATGTTGGTTGGAGATTTGGTCTGCAAGCAGTGTAGGCAGCTGACCATCTTGACACGGCTGCAGCAGGTATTACAGCACCTTGTCGTCAGCAATCACATTTCTGCCGTTGACGGTGTTGCCTTACACGCCTCAGTACAAGGCAATCACATGCCCAAGCAGAGGATGTGTACCTTTCTAACCACTATCTAAGGATCGGGGACCAGCCAACAGCTGCAGCAGCATTACTCAGTCATTGCAGATGGGGCTGGCAGTAGGTCTCAGCCTCTCAGCTCACCACCCTTTATCATACGTGCCACACGTCATCATTGTGTCCTCTGCAGGCTGATCAGCTGCGTCAAGCGTCCCAGGAGCCGTATGCTTACCGTTTTGACCGCAGCCACTATACCTCAGAGCTGCAGCAGCTCTACACACACCTGGAACCAGGACAGGAAGATCAGCAGGCATCAGTAGCAGTAGCAGGACGCATTGTAGCCCGGCGTATCATGGGCAAACTGGCTTTCCTGTCACTCAGAGATGGTGAAGGTCAGATGCAAATATACGTAGACAAATCTCGCCTGGAGGAGAATCAACCTGGTCGCTTTGCGCAGCTGAAGAATCTGCTGGACATTGGAGATATTGTTGGTGCCCGGGGCAGCATCAAGAGAACAGACAAGGGAGAATTGAGCGTGTTTGCCAGTGAAGTGGATGTGTTGACTAAGAGCTTGCTGCCGCTGCCTGACAAGTGGCATGGACTGGCAGACGTGGAGAAGAGATACAGGTCAGGGTTTGCCATCACAGGGTTGATCATGTACAAGTATGTTTGCAGATGGTAGCTGTTGCACAGGCAGCCACAAGCTGTGGGAAGCTGTGGATTGTGAACCGCCATTGTTGATGTACTGGTGGGGATCCTCTAGGCAGCTGGGCAACGGCCCACTGCATATGCAACAGCTGATGTGAGCAGCAACAGCCGCGCAGCATGTTTCTGTGATCTGAAGCTTGGAGGTTTCAATTGCTGTTGGCTTCATACCAACCTAGCGAAAATCTGCTTGCAAAGATTATGGTGTCGCCGCTGCTGTACTTGACTCCTTCATATGCATGGCTGCTGCCTGCTGCAATGGCTTGCCTACAGGCAGCGGTACCTTGACTTGATTGTGTCAGAAGAGACTCGTGCCACATTCAGGGCTCGCAGCAAGGTCATATCAGCACTGCGCAGACACCTGGAGGATCAGGGCTTCTTGGAGGTAAGCGCCCCCCCCCCCCCCCCCACACCCGCCGTAGCCGCCTCCATAGCCACCACCACCACCACCACCATCCCTGTACCGGCCACCGCCCTGGTTGTGGTCGCCATAGCGCGCCCCACCACCATAGCCACCCCTTCGACCGCCACCACCTCGCG
>JABEVS010000464.1:0-36515 GCA_018290735.1 Coelastrella sp. MACC-549
CAAGGGCTCTCAACTGCCGATGATGACCATGCAACATGCTGCTCCGGCTGTACAGCAGATACCCACCAACAACCTACTAACAGGGCGTTCTGACAAGACCAAAGCACAAAGCACTGCAAGCCACACAGACTGACTCCTGCAGAGATGACAACAGGAAACTCACCTACAACTGCAGCAAGGACTGGAGTGAAGGCTTGAAGTAAGGATGCAAGGCTTAGATGGATTGAAATGTGCGACCAGGATTGTATCCATATGCTGGAGTGGTGTGATGTGGGGCTCAGGGAGGGAGTTGGTGTTTCATCTACAATTGCAGCAAGGACAACACAGGAGCTGTCAAGCCACAAGGAGTCTCTACTGCGGGGGATGACAACAGCACATGGACCTCAGAGCTCGGACGCCAAGGTAGCTAATTCTCTTGAAGACCTAGCGGTGGGCGGCACAATGGAGGTAGGATGGATGCAGAAATTTATCATTTCCTCTTCACATGTGTCATTGTCACAAAGTCCCAAATCAGCACATAGTGCATATGCAGCCAGATGTAGAATGTAATCAACTAGTATATACCCAGTCACCGTTGCAAAGCCACACATGGCAGTGGATTACCTGGCTCACTCATTATGTTGCATTGGTTGGTAGTGCCAGCTGCCAGGTGTTGGTGCTACCAACCCGTGGCTCCGGCCACGTCAGGGATGGCAGGGATGCCATGGCAAGTCACCTGCCATCTGAGGGTTCGAATCCCTCTTGTCTCACTTGCACAATGCTAAACAGAGTTTCTTGCAAAGAACTATGCCCAGTAAGCTTATTGAGGTGTCTATAAAAGTGTATACAGTCCTTTAGTAGTGATGCATGAACAAGGTGGAATGAGTCCATGCAAGGATACTACTGCCAGTGCACTTGTTGATCAAGTCAGGCCATGCACGCACCAGTTCGCAACCTCGTCACCAAGGCATGCACTACTGAGTTGTTCAAAGTGTGTATAGTCTGTTGTTCAACAGTGGATTGACTTCACTGGGTAGATTTGAGGCGCGGGGCCGATGGATGCAGGTGGTAAACACAGTGGTGTGGTGGCACCTGCAGATAGTCGACTTGTTGTATTGCAAGCATCAGCAGGCAGATGCTGACAGCAGAGTTAGGGGGCAGTAGCAGGCACCTACCTGGTGCTTAGATGCTGTCCAGGGGTCAATGCTGCTGATCTTGTCTGCACTGTCCAGCACCTTCTGTACGGGCTTGAATTTTCTGAGCCAGCTAGAGCAATGATGCACAGAAGACACCGTTACACAGAACGCGGACCTGGAGCAGGCAGCAGGACAGCAAAAGATACTGAACAGCCTTGCATTTAATTGAAGGCAGCTTGCTAAGGTCTGAAGCTGCATTTTGAGAGTTCGGCTTACAGGTAACACAATTGGCGGGCTGACGGGTGCAGAATGTGGAGCCTATGGACAAGGTAGTGAACTGGCAATGGTATTGCTGCAGTGCCTAGATACTACACAGCATGATCATTGACTTCAGCAGTACCACTGCCGAGTTGGTGCCTAGTCATGTGGTTACCATTGTGCTGTGCTATTCTGGCATCCGTCATGCAAGGCTTTGGGGGCTGGTGCTGTTCTGCCCCAACTTCCGCCACTGCGGCATGGCAATACAGCGAGTAACAGCAGCTGCATGTGAGCAGTGATTCATAGTGGCTACCACTGGCCACGCCCAGGATCCCCGGCAGATATCCCTCACCTCACCGCATGCTTGAACTTGCTCAATGAATTCTCAACTTAGCGTGAACCTGTGATCAGCTTGCCCTTTTTCAGACCTGTGGTACCCCCCCGTGGGCATCTCAGCCAGCAGCGTGTTGTTGAACGAAACCTGTGATCAGCTTGCCTTTTTTCAGACCTGTGGTGCCCCCCCGTGGGCATCTCAGCCAGCAGCGTGTTGTTGAACGAAACCTGTGATCAGCTTGCCTTTTTTCAGACCTGTGGTGCCCCCCCGTGGGCATCTCAGCCAGCAGGTGTTGTTGAAGCTTTTGAACAGGTGGACTAGCATCCAACCTCTGTCAGCAGTGACGCGAAGTATTGACATCAATGGTTCTACACCCAGTGCACGCCTTATGCTATCTGCAGGACGGTTGTATCAGCATGGCCGCAGAGGAATAGTCAGTTATGCATTGCCTGGCAACAACAGCAGCTGCTTCAAGCCTTGCGTTGAACGCAGGCCAGATCAGAGGACTCGATAGATGCAGACTGTCCTGTCATGACACATGCGTACAGCTCCTTACCAGTGGACGTAGGCAGGCTGCCAAGTAAGCTGGCTCTGGTGCTGGTATGCTGCTTGAATTGTGTTTTGTTGTAGGAGCATTTGATGGTGAGTGCATTTGTTTTGGGCTCTGAAGTCTTCGCCACTCACTCAGCTTCTCACAGCCTTTTATCGACTGGCTAACAGTGTGTACTGGTTCAACAAGTCTGGACTTTTGTGGAGTGGACACGGCTTCTTGTATCTGCTGCTGCAGTGCTGAGCAATACTGTCCTGCTTGCTGGTGCACTGTATGTGCCCATGTGTTGGAGGGGCCACTGGGCTGCTGGGGGATGCAGGTGGGCTGCTTCACTGATGCTGCTAGCTGGTATTTGTGGTGCAAGCTGCTGCAGCTGTTCTATCTGCTTTTGAGCCCTCTGCATTGAAGACAGCAAGAGTTCGATCTTATGTATGTTGGTTGCTGACACCTGTTCACACACTGGGTTGGATGTTGCACAGGTCCAGTATGTTGGCAACGCATTAGTCAAAAGGCACGTGCAGTAACTAACCTGCAGGTATCCCGGCTGATCGGCTGCTGCAACAGCACATGGTGCACTTGGACCAGCGCTAAGTGCCGTGGCGACATTGGACTTGATTTGATTAACCTACACAGAAGTCTGCAAGGTAAGCAAGGGATCGGAGACTCCTGCAAATTGGAAGTATCGGGATCATGGCAGCCTTCTGCACCTTGCTGATGGCTTCCTTCAACAGTATCAGGCTGTCTCCAGGCGCCATGGCCGCTTCTCAGGTTGTGGCATCACAGCCAGCAGGCCTGGCCTGACAAGGACCGCGTGACATGAAGTATGGGGAGGAGCAAAAATGACACAGCGCCTGTTGGCTGGCCACATCCCATCTGAAGCGGTAAGCAGTTCCAAGAGTCCCGTCACTTGGGGTGCAAGAGTTCTGTTAGCGCACTACTAGAAGTTTGATACTATATATGCAAACGCATGGCACAGAGGAGTTTATGTCGAAAGTGTAAATTGTGCAAAGCGCAGGTGCAGCCTATGCTGTCAGTTGGTTTGTCGTAACTGCAGTACATTCATTGACGCATCGCTGTTTGCAGCTGCTCGCAGCTGTTTGTCGTAGATACTGCAATTTACAGCTGTAGACATGGGAGCTACAACCAGCACTCCCGTTAAGAAGCCACAACACATCACAGTGGAGTTTGATGTAGGCTGCTGTGCAACTGCAGCTGAGATGCTGATGCAGTCTACGTGTACCCATTCTAAGCCTATGCGATACGCAGGTCAACTGTCAGATTCCAGTAGACGAGGTTATCCGCATATCTGAGGAAGCCGGCAAGGCTATCCTGACCATTTACAACAGCCCAGTGAGTGCAGCACGTCTGTGGATCCTTCCACCGTAAACAGCTATCGTGGTGTCATTAGGCTTATGGCTTTCAAGTGCCAAACAACCGTGATACGTTGTCCAGCTCTGCCAGCTGCTGCAGTTGCTTATGCTTTGGTGGTGTGCTGATGTGCAGGACCATGGTGTTGAGTTCAAGGGTGACAACTCTCCTCTGACCCTGGCAGACACTGAGAGCAACCATGTCATCTGCGAGGGGCTGCAGCGCATCAACCCACACATACCTATTATATCAGAGGAAACAAGAGCAATGGCATATGACATACGCAAGGTCAGGAAGGGCTAGTACCAGCAGGCGCCTTGACCAGAAGGCAGCGCCCGACTCGAAAACAGAACATTAACAGCTGTGCAAGTTTCCAGGCCTCAGGGCAACCCCTCCTCCCAGGTGCTTACATGACTGCTAGGATGTTCACAGCTGCTTCTGTACAGCCACAATATTCAAGTATGAAACACCCTGGCAGCCAGACCCTGTGGTGCTCCTGACCGCAGAATTACCAGTACTGCTGGGTGGTTGATCCCTTGGACGGCACCAAAGAGTTCATCAAGCGAAATGGAGAGTTTACGGTCATGATTGGGCTGGTGCAGGTAAAGCTTGAGCAAGGTCACCATCGCACAGCGGCAAGACAGCAGCAATACTGGATGCATGCCTGACTCAGCCCAACAGCTAGCATTCAACAGATGCTGCGCAACCGCAGCAACAGCTCCCAGTCTTAATTTGGATGGAGCCTTGACACTTATAACTGGCAATTAGCTGCCAGTTTGCTGTGCCACAGATCATGTTCTTTGTCAGCTGCAGCATGATCAAGTGCTCCCCCCTTCACCCCGCTCTGTTCATGTCCGCCAGGGCTCTACGCCTGTGCTGGGTGTGGTTCATGTGCCGGTCAGTGGCAAGACCTACTACGCTGTGGCAGGTAAGGGCGCTTACGTCCAGTCCGCTGACGGCAGTGCACAGCCCATCCACTGCCAGGAGTTTGCCATCACTGACCCCGGACTGACGCTGGTGGGATCAGCCAGTCATGCAGGAGGAGAAGGTGGGCCCAACAGCGGCAACAGCTGGCACAAGTCATCAGGAGGCACTGTGGCACTGGCTGCGGGGGGAATGTTCACTGCTACTGCACACAAGCTGCATCTCAGAGCGGTGACAATTGCAGATAGCAGACAGCTCCAGCAGGGGATTGTGTTGCCGTCTTGAGTCCTGCTCTGATGTTTGTGTGTGTGTCTCACACCAAGACCAGACTGCTCTTGGCAGCGCAACACTTTCACCTGTGATGGCAACCAAGTAGCAGGCATAAACACTGCTCTGATGTGTGTAATGCTGGTACTGCACTGTTACACCACCACAGCACACAGGGTACTGCTTGTCTGTCATAGCATAGGTGTGTGATCACAAACCCTGGTTATTCTGCTATTGCTGCGGACGCTTCTGCTCTTCATGCAGCCATGAAGGAGTTTGTCGAGCTGTTTGATTCCCCCAAGTTCAGCAGCTTGGGCAGTTCACTCAAGCTGTTGATGGTGGCCGAGGGGCAAGCACACGTGTACCCCAGGTCAGCACACCAGGCAACCTCAGCGCGCCGTATGCATGCGTGCATGATGCATGATGATGCATGATGATGCAAAGACTGCTTCTGTTGGTCTACTGAGCCAAAGTAGTCATGTTGAGTTGTGCTCAGCCATCCACCACAGCTGCAGGAGTAGTAATGGTATGTATACAGGGCAGCCGCCAACAACACTTCTGAGCATACCACTGTGTGCATATGCTGTATGATTTCAGGCTTGCCCCAACCATGGAATGGGATACCGCCGCTGCTGACATCATCGTGAAGGAGGCAGGCGGTGTGGTGCTGCAAGCAGGCAAGGTGACGGGCAAAGGGGAGCTCCTGGAGGACTGGAGGGTGAGTGCAGACCCAAGGGCGGGCTTCTGCTCTGAACAGCACTGAGTGTGCGACATGTCAACCACTTTTTGCTGATGCACCAACGTCAGATACCCTCAACAGTGACAATCACAACTGAAGAGGGGTGTTATGAAGCAACTGCAGCATACTGAGTACAACAAAGATATCATTAACTGTAAACTACAGTTTTACTGTAGTCGAAAAACACCTCACGCATGTCAGTGCATTTGCCATAGCATTTTAACTTGCTGCGTGGCTCAGTTTCTTCCACATATCAGAGCCTGATGGTGCTCAGCTGCCTGGCAGCAGAACCCGTATGCACCGACTATGTATGCTGCGGTGGTTGTGTGGATGCTTGACCAGATCAGTCATGCTTCAGACATCACGGGATTTTCTTCTGGCAACCGCAGGCGCACCTGCAGACTGTTGCATGGCAACATGCCAATGCTGCTGCTGCTGCTGTGCAGGATGTGTTGGTTAAGGAGTTGCCACTGGATTATAACAAAGACGATTTATTGAATCCATGCTTCGTGGTGTTCGGCAAGCGAAAGCAGGGAGGGAGCTAGGCAGTCCCCATATTGACATGGAGTCCAATGTAACATGCGGTGCAATATTCAGCGCACTTGTCAGGGGTACAACTGGGCATATAGCCTGTAAACAAGGCTGTTTAGTCATTATGGATTTTGCATTCTGTCAACGCTGTGGGCTAGGCGAGAGCATCGGCCAAGAAGAGAAGCTGAAAGCACACGTAATGTGAAAATGTCCAACAAAGATACTGTCTGACCAATGTAAATCGTATGAAAAGCAAACAGGAAAGGCATGGAAGGAAGGGGGGAAAGGTGGGCCGGAAGCTTGTGGGCGTGCCGTGTTTACATTTCTCAGCATCAGTGTGTTATAAAAATGTATCGAGCTTCCTATACTGCACCGCTTGTGTCCGTTCATCGAGAAGTAGGTGCCACGCGGAAGGGGGGATGGCTGTGCCCAGCAGCGCAACGGATGAGCTAAGCAGCAACAACCCAGCAGCCTAGGCGTTTTCGTGACGATATAAAGTTGAATTCGCCTTTCTAGCCCCGACAGTTCGGAGATGTGGGTGAACCCTGCCTACTGCAATTTTCTTCCGCAGGCCTTGGAAAACTACAAGGAAGATATTCAGGCTGTGGTTGAGTTCTGGACACAACAGCTTGATATTACAGTCGCCGAGAAGCAGCGGGTTGTCCAGCAAGCTATCAAGGAGCAGCAGCAGCGGCAGGCGCTGCAGCAGGAGCAGCAGCAGCTGCAGCTGCAGCTGGCAGTGTCAGATGAGCAGAAAGAGAAGCTGCAGGCGGCGCTTGTGTCAATGCAACAAGAGCAAGCCGAGTTAAAGCAGCTGCTGGACAGCATGCAGCAGGAAGTGGGGCAAATACGAGACCTGGTGCCTTGTGATGATCCTCAATACCTTGGATGCACGGCGCAGGCTGACTCGGCACTGCCTCTCACACCAGCAGAATCAGCTGCTGCTGGACTTGCAACAGAACACTTCAGCTGTGCAGCAGGCGCGGTGCCAGCAGCCGCCCTCCCACAGCCTGCTGCAGGTGATGATCCTGGTGACAGGAGTCCTGGAGACCTTAGTCAGTCAGTTGCAAAACAGCTGACAGTGCTCGGTGTGAAGCAGCCGCCAGCACCAGGAGAGTTCGTTTCCAGGCGGGACTCCACTGATTCCATTGAGGCAGTGAAAGCGGCAGCATCAGCAGCCATGGCGGCAGCAGACCAGGCAGTAGCTCGTGTTCTGACCTCGTTTGCCAGCAGCAGCAGCAGCAAGTCTGAACAGCAGGAGCAGCTGCAGCAAGACATGCAGCCAGCACCACAGTGGGGCCATCAAGCGGCAACATCTTGTTGCTTCTACCCGCCAGCCAGCAGAGTATTGCGAGGTAACGCTCTTTCAGCAGCAGCAGCAGCAGCAAGGCCCCCACCATCATCACATGCAGAGCAGGTAGCAGTAGCAGCGCCAGCAAAGATGGTAGTACCTAGTCTTGCTGCCGCCGTCACGGCAGCTGAAGTGCAGAAGCTGGGGGCTACTGCTGCACCAGCTGCTGCATCTGCTGGATCATCCCCTGCAGTGGCCCCAGCAACCTCTGCTCTCACTGGCTTGCGGCCTGTTGCTGTCAGGGTTGCCAACAGCAACAGCGGTGGCAGTTGCTCAGCTGGTGAGCGTTCAAGGCGCACAGCAGTGGTGCTGGCAGGAGCAAGCCCTCGAGTCATGGGCAACACTTATCGGGGCAGCTGCCATACCGGCGTAGCAATGAATGCTCAGGTGTCAGCAGCAGCAGCAGCACCATCATCGTTGTACCTGGTCCCCAGTGACTCGGGGCCAGGCGCTGATGTGGAGCAGGATGATTGTGGTCTGGTGGTGACAGCGGCTCAGAGGATGAGGGCGATGCATCCAGGTGCACGCAGGAGGGGCAGCAGCCACCGCAATGGTGCTGACAGCAACCAGCAGCAGCAACCAGCGCCCAACCAGCTGGGTGGGATGCCTGCTGTTGATGGCAGAGGGAAATTATCAGCTTCTGGTTGCAGCAACAGTGCTGTGGTGGGTGCCAGCAGGGGTGGCAGTGCCTCGGGCAGCAAACACATGCAGTGTGGGCCGCGCCCGCAGCAGCTGTCAGGCCCCCTGCACCAGCACAGCCACCAGCTGGTGAGCTCATGGTACCAGCAGCCTGGACAGCACCAGCTTCAGCACCAACAGCAAGCTGTGGGTCAGCAAGCGGCAGCTGACAGCCACTTGCAACTCTTGGAGCAGCAGGCAAGAGCTCAGTTGCAACAAGTAACAAATCAGCGGCGCAGATTACAGGAGCAGCAACAGCAATGGCTTGAACAGGCCGACAGTCTGCTTCTGCCGCCTATGCCACAACTGCTGTCTAGCTGGCAGCAGCAGCAGCAGCAGCAGACTATCTGGGACCCTCTGCAGCCACACTGGCAACCTCATGCTCCCTGGCTCACAGCACATCAGCCTGTACCGCCCTGGCCCTACCACCAGCAGCAGCCAATACAGCCATGGGGGCAGCTGCCTGCTGTGCGTCAGCAGCTGCTGTCACAGATGCCACAGCTGCAGCTCGACGCCCAGCAGCACCTGCTAGTGCAGCAGGAAACATCGGCGCAGGAGCAAGCCACATCACATGCATATGATAACTCTGATGGATCAGAAATGCTGTACACTGCTGCTGCTGCTTTTTCGTCCCCAGTTGCTCCTTCATCTCTATCACTCTCAGCCGCTGCTGTGGTGCCAACTCGCCATGATGGTCAGCAGCATCAGCACATTGGATCAATCCTGCCTGAAACCACAGAGGGTGCTTGTGCAAGCAGGTACACCAGCGGCGACAGCAGCAGCAGTCGTGGTTGCTCTGTTGGTCCTCCTCCTGCCAGTGGGGCTGCAGGGGGGTGTGCACGTCCAGGTGACAGCCCTCTGCACCTGCAGCACATGACTCACCAGTCACACAGGTATCTGGCTCCCTCAACAGCAACGCAACCACCACCACCAGCAGAAGCCGAGTGTGCGAGCACGGCCGGCAGGTCACCAGACAGGAGCAACAGCAGTGACAGCAGCAGCAGTTCTGGCCCCAGCAGTCTCCAAGAGTTACTGATGGCCACCACGCAGCAGCTAGGTGAGGTTGAGGCTTGTCTGGCAGCACAAGAAGCCCTCCTTGCAGACAAGCACATGACCCCAGCAGCAGCACTGGCAGCAGCAGCAGAAGAAGCTACACGCCGGCAATGCACACTGCTGACACCTGCTGTTAGTGGCTGCAACCGTCAGCAGCATTTTGCAGAGGCTGCACACGCAAACCCACCACAGCAGCAGTTCAGCCTGTCACAGCAGCAAGCGGCGGCAGCAGGCGGGAAAGGGAGGCTGGGCCGCACAGTGTCTGGCACCTCAGCAGCCCTCATGGCAGCTGCCAGCAGAGCACTGACCACTGCGTTCCAACCACAGCAAGTTCCTGCAGCAGCCAATGGAGCAGCAGAGGCAGCAGCCGGTCACGTTGCCAGAGCCACACTCATACCCCCTGCTCCCATTGCTGGACACAGATCTGGAGATCTGGGTTCGCTCCCTGCGATTGGCCGCAGCCCTGCTGCTGCTGCTCCTGACACTCCTGAGCCCCGCGACAAGCGTGCAGTGAATGATGCAAGCACCACACCCATACCAGTGGTGACAGGCGTCAGCAGTCAGCACCCGGCAGCAGCACCATCAGCAACACCACCAGCTGCAGTGTCTACCAGAGGTGTGATACCAAAAGCTCAAACAGGAGTTGCCCTGATGACCGCACAGTGGGATCAGTTTGATGCGGGTGGCCCCTGGAACAGCCAGCCCAGCACCACCTGCAAGGTCAGCAGCAGCCATGTCACGGGAGAGCACAGCACCTTGAGCAGAACCAGCAATCCACAGTTCTCACATTATCCTCCTGCCAGCAGCAGCAGCAGCAGATCTCCCTTGGCTGCTGTTGCTGGCTTGATGGCGGCAACAGTGCTGCTGCAGCATCATGGCGGTGTTGAAGATATACAACAGCAGCGCAACAGCCACAAGCAGAACCAGCAGCTGCCATGTCCGCCACCAGCAGCTGGCCCCTTGGTTGCCAGTGGGAGCCGGCATCACTTCACACTGAGTGCTGGCAGTGCTGACATGCAACCCCCTGGTGGTAGTGCTGCTCTGTGTGTGAGTACACAACAGCCGCAGCAGCCTTCACATGGTGACAGCTCACCTGCACTGGGCTCACCCTCCTCTGTGGCCTCATCTGCCAGCCTGGCACACCTCAGCAGACACAGCAGCACAGGTGGAGGGCAGGAGCAGGCACAGCAGCAGCAAGTCCAGCAGCAGCAATGGGTCTGGGGCAGTCAAACAGACTCGATGGACAGCAGGGACTTGGCAGCTAATGCTGACGCACAGTGCGGATGCACTGACTGTGTTGCCCAGGGGTACCAGACAAGCAGCAGCAGGAGGAACAGCAGCAGTGGTGGATTTGGAGAGCTTAGGGTATACCAGCGTGTGGACCAAGGCAGCGGCAGCAGCAGCAGCAGTGGTGGTGGTGCCTGGAATGGCAGGCAGCTGAGTGGGCCGCTCCCAGTGCTGGATGTGGCAGGTTCAGCTCAAAGCTCTCCGGGTATGGCAGCAATGGCAGAGCCACACGAGCAGCAACAGTGGCAGCAGCAGTTAGGCATGCAATCATCACCTGTCAGGTGTGCTGACATGCCAAAGCACAGCCACATGACTCACCAGCAGCGGCAGCAGCAGCAGGGCAGCGCCATATGTCAGACCCAGGCCAAGCAGTCTTGGGACAGTTTCCTGCAGTCCACAGGCTTGACCGGGCCGCCACAGCAGCAGCCACAGCAGCAGCATGCAATGTGCTATCAGCAACAGCAGCCCAGTGTTGTTGAACATCATCATGGCCAATACCACCACCACCATACAACCAACAACCAGCAGCAGCAGCAGCGGCTTCACAAACAGCACTGGCTGCTGTTGGATCCGCAGCAGCAAGCCAGCTTCCGTGAAGCAGCGCAAGATCTGCACTCTCAGCAATATAGCGTCCACCTGGCAGCGCCTCAGCTCCCACAGCATCAGCCACAGCTGCACCACCTGTCAGGCTCAAGCTCCCATTCCAGGTATGCGCCTGCTGGCTTTCATCCCCCAGCAGGTGCAGTGCTGAAGGGCCTGAACACCAGTGACACCGCCGCCGCCTACCACAGCAGTGGTAGCACTGTTCCTGCTGGTTTGAGGAGTGTGTATGGGCGACCCATGTCTCCTGCAAGCTCCGCTGCTGCCATGATGACCCTGGTTGGCGGCAGCAGCAGCAGCAGTGTGATGGCAGCAGGTCCAGGAGGAGCCCTGGGCACGTTCCTTGCCATCATCAAGCGTGTGCTGCTGATGGTGTGTCCCAGCAGCTGGCAGTGGCTGTTGCTGGTGGCAGCCAGCATGTTGTGGGGGCTCAAGAGGCTGTTCGGCAGGAGCGGCAGCAGCAACTGTGCTGCTGGCTCAGGGGTAGCCCCTGCTGGTGGCGTTGGCGCTGTTTGTGTCTCCGCCAGTCCATCAGTGCCTGGTGGCATGGCTGGCGGTGTCCCAAGGAGAGCGCCTGCTGCCGGGTGACACAGGGCGGCTCACACACCAGCCATGGGATCCAAGGCCGTATGTCAACACCTTTATGCACTGTGCAGACATGGCTGGCTCAGGTGATGGAACCGGCAGCGGTGAAACTTTCTGTTTCTGTTGTGGGGCGGCCACGGGGGCTCACACTCTGCAGGTGGCCTGTCATTACGCGGGCGTTGCCAACAGAGTCTGTTTGATGGTCCGTGCACTACAGCATGCGAGAGAGGTCATTCTGCGTGCATGCCAGGAATGCTTGGGATGTCTGAATTCCTTAACTAATGCATGCACTCCCAGGATCAATAGGTACCCACAGCTTTCCTCCTATGCTGTGCGCTCGCCATGGCTGTGACTCGTTGACTGTTTGATGCAAACATCTGGTGGCATGTAGATGACCAGACCACGAGTGTGAATATTTGACATATTTCAGTGAATGTCGCTCACGTCTCCATCCCTTTTGTTCAGCCTCCTTAGGGCTTTGTCAACCTGGCTGCTATTCGTGCAACTGCAATATGTGCATGGGTATGGTGTGGCACACTTTTGACTCTTTACTCGGTGAGCTTACCTGTGTGTGTGTCAATGGAGAGGCAACACACAAGAAGCGCTGCAAGTGGTTGACCATGCATCTCATGTTGGAAACTACAGCCTTGCTGCTGCTTGTACAGCTTGAGAAGTGTGTGCATGATATTGGCAATTGCACTCCATTGACGTACAGCACATCGCAACAGACTGCATATAGCATTGACCTGATCTAGCGGTCTCTGACCTCAGCACCTGACATGACAAGGGTATCTCTGTGGGTTTACTGGGAATTTCATCGGAATGATGACATGGACTGAGTTTGATATCCAACCTAGCACAGGAGCAGTCCTGAGACTGTGACTGGGATGACCATTTCAGAGAGCGGGCCCCAATCACTGACACCATCAATGGGTTGCACATTTGCCTGTATAATCCAATGCAGTGATGTTGTAAGAGTGTGATCATTTATGCAACCATACATTTTCAGTAGCAGAGGCAGTGAAGGCCTTCTTAACACATGTGCTATATGATCTCAGCATGCCTTTTTCTCCCCAACATGCAAATGCACTTTGGTGCCGGCATGGAGCAATATACATGTGTTTGTGCGGTGCTGCATACATCAGACTCCACAAGGCCATTCTTGCGTTGTAATCCTGTGACCTCGGGCCCCGGGATGTATACCTCAAAAATGTTTCTCGCGGGACAGAGTTCTCTCATGTGGCAGTGGTCTGGGGCATCAGTGTTTTTCCGCATCATACACAGTATGCATTACCACACAAGTGATATTGCTAATATAAGAGTACATTTATGATACAGATGTCATAACGTCACTTCGACAGTAGAGTCATGCAACAAATTCAGATGCTATGTTTCTGTTTTGGGCATAATCAGAAACCCCTGCCCCGAAATCCGGGCTCGGAGCCCCGCCGGTCGCGGCTTAATGGTTGGCCCAACTTCACGCAGGTGACGGAGCGGAGATGATTGCAATAATAACTATAGCAAGTGCTGACTAACACAAGCTTGATGATGGCACAGGGATGGTTTGGTGAAGAGACGTACCATATGATGTTTACAGTTTACAGTCTCTACGCTGTCGTCCACCTCCTTCCAGCACAGGACGCGTATTTTACGTCTGAGTGAGACCTGGTACGGCCGAGCCCAAGCTTGGGCAGTGACCGGTGCTCCCATCCAGGCACTGGACGATGTACCATATGATGCATAATCGTGGAGTGACAAACCCCGTTTGTCATTCTTGGGTACATCCTCCGAGGGTCGCATGCACGCTGTGCAGTATGGATAAGATAAGAACGTCTTTGAATTTGACAGCCATACATGCATGTATACACGCATATGCGTGTGATACACCGTATTATTTGCACAATGTATGATCATGTAGCGGTACTACCGCTATATGGTATGCTTACACCCACATGCTCTTTACACGGCTGCTACACACCCACCCATGGCCATGGCCACGCCCACGAGCAGTGCAAGTGTAGTACACGCAAAGGTGCCGTACACGCCACACGTGTCTCGGGGTGCTTGTGTGATACACGGAAAGTATATACATATATGCGTATATCTGCATCATGCGCAATGTGTGCGCGGCCTGTGCAGGCGATCATCGCAAGTGAGTCACTTGAAGGAAGGTGCAGACACAAGCAGGTGGTGTTACAGGTAGCAACATGCATGTGACACATGTCTCTCTAGGCCTTGCCTTGGTCTCGCGTGTAACATCATGTCAATACTATGATGTTATTCCGGTAAAGCCTTAAGAAAGCTTCAAGGCTGCTCAACCTAGGTGTCCAACAGTGCATGGTGACAGTTGTCAAATGCTGACTCATGTGTTATAGTGGATTGTGTGGTGCTATGAGGTCTGTATACTTGAGGTGCTATACCTGAGAAAGCTATTGTTGTTGCATGCGGTGCACAATGTTGCAGGTGGCAAATGCATGATGTTGCAAATGGTGAATGCTGAATGGAAGTCGGCTGCTGGATATATGGTGTGAGAGTGGGCAGTCTGAGACTGTTCTACTTGATTACTGGAATCTGTCGTGCCAGTGTGGCGGTCAGCTAAAACTACAGCCTAGTGATCATGATTGAGTATAGGTGAGGCGATGGGGCGATATGCAGTACCCGCCATCTACCAGTCCCGGCTGTTGAGCAGCTGGCTCAAATGAGCTTGCTGTGTGTGTATACCAACTGCGATCATATACTGTGCAATGCCCAATGAGCCTGTACTTGGCTCGCAAACGGGCGGGATACACTCGTGTAACTTACACCTTGACAGTAGCGACATTACTAATGATTTAGTAAAGTCGCAGTGTAACTCACATGTAGGCAAATTGTAGACACGAGCTGGCACTTCTACAAAGAAAGTCTACGACCATGCTACAAATAGCTACATACTGCCAGTGTATATAATAATAATAATCAGTACTTTGCAGCCATAGCATTACTGCCATCGGCCCCGCGCCCCAAATCTACCCAGTGTGTGTGTGTATATATATATATATAAGTTATCCATTAGCCATAGCAGTCCTGCCAGAGTGTAGGCTCCATACCGACTGCAGACAGTATGTTATAGACAGTATAAATCCGGCCTGGGGAGCCCGACTCGCTCGGCGAGTGCCCGTGAAACGGGCTAGTCTGTGAGAATAGACCGCATCCCATGAGTCATCCGCTGGCTCGCTGGCTTGTGCTGGGATTAAGGGGGTTCATCCCACCGACTTTGTACCTTTGTATAACTTTGTCGCTGCCAACTTATCAATTATGTAGCCTGTTTCAAACAGGCTACATAATTTATATTTACAAATTGTAGACAGCTGCATTTGTGGCAGTGAGAAGCCACCCTAGGCCTGGAGAGCAGACTTTTTTTTCAGACTTCTGTTCGGAGCAACCATGGTTGGAAACTAAGGTGTCCTTCAGAACAACTCAGTAAGAAAGTTCACTGAACGTTTTTGGTCAAAAGCCCAAAGTCCACAGCAGAATATATGTCCCACATGCTCATTCAAAATCATTTGGGACTAATGTTTGCACCATTGGATGTTGCATGGGCACAACCTCTTTCACGGGTTAGGCTTTTACAAAAAACTGCAGATCATTTGAAGTGATTTGCAGCTATGGAGTAGCGATAGCCAGTCACTGTCTTGCTCTTAAACAATTTGTAAAACACAAGTGTACATATTGTTTTGTCAATTTCTTCTACACAATGTCTGACTCACTAATTTACAAACAAGCCAATGCACTTGAACTCTTGATTTCTGCATGCAGCATGCGTCAAGATCTTTTGAAGTAAAATACAATGACTAGGCCAGTGTGCACAAATGACTCCGACAAAGGTGCCATTAGCTAAGGTGCTATAGCCGTGCCATGATCACCGTGACATCAGCAGACTTGCAATTGCAGCATTGACAGTGTCAGCCAGGTGGCCTCAGGCGCACGGCCAGCAGATTGTCCCAGACATGACAGTGAATTGTATGACCAGTAGAAAAAAAAGGGAATGCATAACAGGTAAGATCATGCAATGCATTGCATTCATGACAATAATGACGACGACAATGAACACACATGCTGTGACAATGACTATTTATTATGAAGTTCAGCTGCCATGGTGTGCTGGCTCCTCACTGACGAGGTCACTGCCATCCTCCTTGCAGCCTGGCTGCTCGGAGGCAGATGTACTGCTGAAATGCTCGTTGCTCCTGGTGTATACTGCAATGTGGCAAGTGCCATCTGGGGCATGGACCATTGGTGACCTGAGAGATTCAGTAAAAATTATCAACATAGGTAGACAAAGGCCAGCCACCTCAACACCCATCTCAACTCACTGCACTGGCAACACAACACAGTGCAACAATACAACACCCGTTGGCGCCACATGACATGCCGCAGCTGCAGGGCCTATGTTACGCAACCGCTGATGAAATTAAACTGCTTCTGGCAGCACTAGGCAGAAGCATCCTGGGCCTTACAGAGGTTTAGCTGCTGAAGCACAAACCCAGGTTCAGTGGCTGAAGCACACATAGGCATGCCAGCAAGTCAGCCATTGCATCCGATCGGGTAGCCTCCGCCAGACCTCAAACCCTCAAACACGCGAATGTGCAGCCTTTGGTTGTGAAGTCAAACACAGTGTTTCTCTGGACGCATCCTGCAGTAAATCTCGAAGGAGTGAACTCTGTTTTGTCATTGAAAATGTTCGAAACCAACGCCAGCTCACACCAGCAGTTGAGTAGATGGTGGTTGAAGTCAATGGGAGGCGGTGGCCTTTGGAGCATGCACTCCACACTGGACTGCAAGAACTCCTCCTGATCTGACCAAGCTGACTAGCCAACCACACATGTTGTGAACTCAATAACCTGATAGGGGAATGAGAGCAGTGTTGCAACATTTGTGGTACTCAGCCACACCATCAACTGCTCTAAGCTTTTTCACACCTGTGCATCTACTTGCAGCATGTGGTCAAGGACACACACACACACACACACACACACACACACACACACACACACACACACACACACACCAGCAACCTTATCAGCCACTGTGGTTTAGCAGTGACTGCATGAGCTGTTGAACACAGCAGTTGGTGCTTGTCACAAAAAAAAGCAATTGTTTAGCCCTGTGTACAGCGTCTCAACAACTCGGAGCCCTCTAACAAACACTGTTTGCGTGTCAGCACTGCAGGTGAGCTCCTGAACGGCACAAACTTGCCCAGACCTTCTGAGCCGCCAACAACCCACTGACCCAACACCAGGGTCTCATTCCTTGTCGCGGTGTGCCAGGGCCGCTTGTTGGATATCAGGGCTTGCATGTGCAGCAGATAACCACACTGGTGGTCTGGGCGACGCACCCGCTGCCCGTTCACTGGAGTTGTCTTGTGAATCCTGGTGTTCTGCACCTTGAGTGGATACAGCATGGACTTGCCCAGGAGGCAGGGGCATTGGGTGATCTGTAGTGGACAAGAGAAGCCACTGACAGATTCTGCTGGGCCGCCTCGAGGTGTACTGGCAGGCGACACTGCAGCCAGTGTCTGTGGTGTTGCTGTGGGACGTGCACCCACTCCAGCAGCTGACGTCATGCCAGCAAGAAGGTGCTTGTTTGCCTGTTGCCAACAGGCCAACTCCTCTCCTGTGCAGTTTGTACACAGAGCTGCATATCTTGCCAGACTCCACACAGCTGTGTCCTGCTCGGCCAGCAAGGGCCTGCCTTCACAGGTGGCACTGTGAATGTTGGTTCCAGCTGGAAGCACCAGGTACTCGTCAAGGTCAAAGTATGCCAGTCTCAGTTGTCTGCCGTAGCCAGCCAGCATGCTGAGCTGGTTTTTGGGCACCTGCCAGAAGTATGCTTGAGGTCTGCGCTCTGGCTGACTGTTGAATACAGTGTACTGGCCAGGCTGCAGAGCACAGGCAAGGACAATCTGATGATCAAAGTTGCGTTCAAAAGCACCATGGTGCAACAGTTATTGTTTGTTGCAGCTTCTTACATTGTCAAAAGCTAGGTAATTCGCAGCAATGCCTGTGATCTGTGCAGCGATAACAACTGAACTGGGCCAGTGCACCAGGTTGACTCATGGTTTCTGTGGTTTGCAGTGCTGTGCGGGCCCACTGCTGATCACTGTCATTGTATGACGCCAATTCCTCAAGCACGGCACTGCAGTGGCAGGCTACATCCAGTGTGGCCGCTGACAACAAGCACCGTCAAGGCACTCACCCAGATCCAGGGCCATATAATGAGCCGGTTGGCTGCAAGGTCCTTCTGCAGCTGCGGCACGGTTGCCAAGAGTTGCGCCTCCTGCTGGTTACAGCGCAGCAAGGTGCCTTGAAAACCCAACTGCTGATGATATCTGTGGTGAAGTGCCAGGAGACGGGCATACATGTCTATGGGAATGGTGTTGGGATCAGTGGAGGTGACCACATTCCACACACCATCAAGGTCTAGCTCTTTTTTGCTGGTGCTGCCCCCACTGCCAGTGCTGTTGCTGGGCTTGCGCTTGGCACAGGGTGGCCTGGGTATCACATGTCTAATAGCCGACCCCTCCAAGTGCAAGGCAAGCTTTCCACTGACGTTCTTGGGCCCAACCAGTGGCCACAACCCCATCTCACTGTTGCTGTTGTTGGAAAATGGAACCTTCCAGACCAGAGGCCAGCTGCGCACTACACCACCTGCTGACTCTTCAATCACTGACAGTTGCAGGGACGGCTGAAGCTCCAGTGGCTGTTTGTAGAAGTATGCTGCTGCTGTGAATGCTGCATCATGCGGGTATAAACCTGCAAACCCTCTAATGTTGGTTGTTGCTCTTGATTCACAATAGAGCCGTAGGTACACCCACAACTCACTTTGCTGGAAAGATATCCCATTTTGCACAACATCATGGTCAAGCGAGATTGGAAACCCAAACTGCAGTATTCCCACATTGATGTTGCCCGTTACCGGAGGTCGTTGAATGCTTGCTTTAACTGTTCTCGTCGCCCCAAATTCAGCTAACAGACCTCCAGAGCTGCTGTATGCAGGTCTGCTGCCTACTGCTGCTGCTATGAGCACACTGGCCAGCGTAGCCACAACCAAGCCACGCCTCAGCTGCATGCTTTTGCGGACTTGTAATTACAGCCATGACTTATCGCATTCTCGACGACTCCAGGAATAGGCTGGTGCAGCGGATCATCACTCCCCAACAGACACCATAAGCATTGACAGCTTTCATATACACATGCGACAAATGTGGAACTACTACTAGACGTGGCACGCGTACGGCGAGCAGTCTTTCTAGCCTGTTGACGGTACTGCAGCTGTACCTCAGCAGCAACTGCAAACATCACAAAGCAGCTCAACTTTTGGGAGTTTACACACCCACAGCATAAATTTTTGTACGCAGCGTGCCTACAGTGTAGTACACTACTCCGTGTTCTGAGTCACAAATTCAATACGACAACGCGCAGTTTGGGATGAAAATGGCTGACATGCCACAGCGAACGCTGATCAAGAGTAGCAACACCTGCAGCACGTGTTCGGCTATTAGACGCAACAGCACGCGATAGCGTGAAAGTGGCGAGAACACCCTTGCAAAGACTTGACCAACATACGACCATCATATGCCACATATGATGGCTTGCACTGCTAGTATTGTAAGCGGCTTGCTCAATGACCAAAAGGGAAAGCCGTGGAGGCTTGGTTCAACTTGGTTAGTGTGGAAGAAGGAGGGGTGATGGGATTATGCGTGTGGCCCTCAACAGTGCAGGCTGGAAGCTCTGTGTGAAGGGAAGGTTTGTTTTCACCTTGGAAAATTGGGCCCTCACCATGCAGGGTGCGAGATCTGGCACGGTGCAGAGGATCTCCAAAGGCGTGTGATTGACACACATGATCATCAGTGCATTTGCCATTGCATCTCAACTTGTTGCATGGCTCAATTTCTTTTACATGATCATGAGGACATGTGTCAGCCTGTACTTCAGTAAGTCAGGTCTGTGCCAAATTGGCCAATCTGGACCCAGATAAAGCTCCAATCAGAATAGACACAAAACAACAGACACGTTTGCACCCAGTCACGTCGTCAACTTAGTGAGTTTCTTACTTTTTGCAGGTAATACTTGGTGTAGGGTGTCAGTGGCAGCTCGATGGGCAGCCAAGGCAGCTGCAGGCACAAGCATCACTCCAGGGTGGCGCACTCAACGCATGTCAGCGCATCCATAACATTACAACTTGCTACTTCTGAGTAGCAGTGACTGCATGGCTCAAAAAATTTACTGAGTGCGAGCCACTATGACTGCACCCGACTGGCAGCTGATTGCATACTATGTTGTAGTGCAACACAGGATCTCAGCGCACTGGCAATGGCATCTCTCTCTTGATTGGCTCTAACACTTGCACACTGAGCACCAGTGGCACACACGCATGCCTTGCATTGACGGCAATTACACGCATTTGCGAAGATGCTCCAGCAAATCCTCAAGCGTGTATCTAGTATGGTCTGTTATAGCGCCTGTGCTGATGTAGAAGTCCAAGCAACGCTGCACAGCCTCCATGATGGGCTGCAGGGACTGCCCCTCCAGCATCTGCACCACACACTGAGACACCTCCTGGCAGTCCCGCACCAGAAACCCCAGCAGCATGGCACAGTAAGCCTCAACAATAGATGCCTCACCAGCACTATTGTCATCCTGCAAGTGACCAACTTTTGCAGAGTAGCTGCTATCAGCAGTCACAGTATTACGCCCCACATCCACAGCAGCAGCATCTCCCCCCTCACGGGCAGTTGTTTGTTGCAGCAGCTCCCCAACTGCTGTCATAATACTGCACAACAAGGTTACCAGGCTCCTACTGCTGTGTGCAGCTGTAGTTTGACTGTTGTTGGTGTCTGCTGCTGTTTGCGCCAGTTGTCTGCTGTTGTTGGGTTTCCCAGAAACAAGGTTGATGAGGAGGCCCAGTGCCACACTCACCAGGTCAAGGTGCTCGAGGACCTGACAAGCAGCACAGCAGAAAGAGGGAGTGGAGTGCAGTGGAATTGCTAGTGATGGCGACTCTCCTGGGAGCTGATATGAGTAGCAACTGCTTTGGCCTATTTTGAATGGTACAGGTGCAAAATAATGCGTGACTCGTCCACATGGTGCAGGCCATCACTGCAGGCGTGTTCACAACAGCAACAGGGTCCCCAGTATACTACTGGCTCACCTGTTTGCACAGCTCCTGGCGTGAGTTCTGCGCTGGCCCCAGCAGCATGCCGATCAACGCTGCAGCTGCTTGCATCCCCCCAGCAACAGCAATGATGGCAGCACCATCAGGATTCTGATGACTGAGATTCATCAAGACAGACAAGCAGACATGGAGGGCCTGCTGGCACTCTTCTTGCTCACGTGCCACCAGCAGCCTGGTAGCAGTCTGCACCAGAAGTCCAGGGAATGGCTGCTGCAGGCTTTCCTGGCTGCTGCTGCTGCTGAGACCAGGCTTTGTTACTGCTACTTGCAGCTGCGCTAACGCCTGGCCATTGGCTTGGCAGGTGAAGGTAGCATTCTCTAGGACTAGTAGCAGCAGGCGCAACTGCCTGGCGGCTGATGATGCTTCCTCTGCTTCCTCTGCTACCAGCTTGCCCAGGCGTGTGAGCGCTCCATACTGCCTGAGGTTGTGCTTGAGCCGCTCTACTGCTGCAACCTTGCTTGCCTGCTGACTGCTGGTGGCTTGTTCCTGCAAGGAATGGGGATTAGTCAGCACAACAAGCACACACCTGGACAACCGCAGCGGACAAGGCTTCAAGTTCTCTACTTTCAGTGTTCTCACAACCATCTGGCATAGCCCCTGCCACTGTTTGCCCCATAAGCCACAATTCTGCTGCAACATATAAAAGCATCTTTGACTGGACCAAGTGGCCATTGACTGATCGACATGAAATAAGATGCAGACCTATGATCTGAAGAAGCCGGTGATAGCAAGCACGTGCAGATTGCGACATGTCAGCTGTTTGTACCAGTGTGACAAGCAACAGCTCCCGATGTCCTGTAACACCTATATTGGTAACCAGTCCACACAAAAGACGCGACTTCAGCATGTGAACCAGCTTGCCGCCTTGTGTGCAGCTGTCAGCAATGGCCTCAAATGTGTAGTTGTTCTGCAGAGAGGCATGTTCCTTATGCATAAGTAGGACTGGTACCAGCTGCTTGGACCAGCAGTTACTTGCATGATATTGGAACTGTGTGCAGCAACTTGTCTTACCAACACTGTGTGAAGTGCGCCAAGTAAAACTAGGGATGGCAGGCTAGGCAATGACCATGAAGATTGACATGAGCTCAAGTTGAGGGCATGCAGGAGGTAACTGCAAGGCCCTGACAGCTCTGTGGACAACATTGCATAGCCATGTGGGACAATCAACACCCACCTGCAGTAGCTGGTCAAACAGCACTGCAGCAGCAACTGATGCCAGGTATGCCGGGTGTGCGTCTTCTGATGTCAGCATGAGCAGTACTATGGTGGATGCCAAGCTGAGCACGCTGTCTTTGGCTGGCTTCAGCTTGGCCAAGGAGGACAACACCTGCTGAGCAAGACCATCAGCACTGCAGAACAGCACAACATGGCAACTACAGCAAGTGGATCTGTGTTGTCATCCAACTGTATCAAAGTCAACAAGCACAAACAGGGACGATGCACAGCTTTGCTAGTTGAAAAGACTATTCACTGCTGACATATGTCATTAACACTGCACATGTGCAACTGGAGAGGCTGGGCATGAAGCATGCTGGCGGTTGGCTGTTTAGGCTGGCAACTGTTTCAGCTAGCAAGTCACCGATCAGTCGTCTGCCGATGTTGATTGCAGCAACTTACAGCTGGACCAGGCAGAGTGATGGACATGCTGTGCTGATTGCCTTACCGCAGCGCCAGCCTGCCCTTTTGTGAGCAGAACATCTCAGTCAAGGCTACTGCACTCTCCCGCTGTGTTTCCATGCTACAGGTGGGTGCCAAGCCGTCCATGGCGTACCGAGCGTCATCCTGCATCTGCACTAGCTCACCCCGCTCCTGAGCCTGCGGCAGAGCAACACTGGCATGCTGCTTGTGAGGCTCATGTGGTGGTGGGCCTGTCCTGACTTGTGGTGTGCACTGTAGGCAGACTGCAGCAAGATGCCATGCTCAGAAGTGCTTGTGATAGGCTGTGGTGGCTGCGCATGTTGACAACCCCAGCTTGCTGACATTTGTCCGGTTCGCAGCCTAGCCAACTGCAGCAACACAGCAGATTTGCCATCAGCCTGAGTTTGATCCCAAGCTGTACTGCAGCGCCACCACATGCTCTTAACTACTGGTGGCAACACCATGGGTGGTGATGGGACAGTTGTCTTGCGCACCTCCATAACAGTTTGAGCAGGCCTAGCTTCAACTGGGGAGGCCTCTACGACACCTGCATGTATCAGCTTGGCAGGTCGCCGTGGTGTTGGAAAGCTCACTGGTACAGCAGGAGCCTGCCTGTGCTGCTGTTGGATGGTGGGCTTGCACCCTCCTGCTGCTCTGTTGCCTGTGGGCCTCCTGATAGTTGCCTTGGCCTCGGCATGTGCCCGGGCATGTCCTGGCTGCTCTACGCCTGAACCATCCCTTGCCAACGTTGAAGCTGCTATGGACAACAGATCAGTAGTTGGCCCAGCAATTGCTTGTCGTGAGCTAGCTCGTGCCGCTGAGCGCTTGCTGCCAGGAACGGTGCATCTGATTGCAGCCCAGGCGTTGTGCTTGCTGGTGTCAACCGCCTCTAACTTGGCGCGCTTTGGCAGGCTACCATCACTTGCTTTCGCTACTGTTGGGGTTGTTAATAAAGGCTCTTTCTCATGTAGTCCATTTGCAGATATCAGCTCGCCCTGCTGAACAGCAGTGAGTTGTTGAAATCCGAGACTATTCACGGGAAAGCTGTAGGGATCTTCAGGACTTGATGAGAAAGCAGGCAGGTGCCCTTCCTGTATGTCGTACGTCTGAGACGAGCAGTCCAATATGCCTTGGTGTTCGAAGCCATGTTTCCTGTGAGAGCTTCTTCGTGTGAACTGCTTCATCAGTGTGTTTGGTCAGTTTGCGATACACGACCTCATCTCGGCAAGTAATAATAAAACTCCGAGGTAAGATAGCAACACAACTAGCTTTCGCAAAAACGGAGCGCTGCCGTCTACAACAGCAATCACTCATGTCAGCCTACTGGCCTTATCACCACGAATCACTTTACGAGCTTGGTGTCCAAGTGTACACTTACCGCTTACTTCTTGACACCTGCAGGCCAACATACACAGTAACAATTTCACGTGCGCGGTCATCATGCACAGGCGATTGCGCTGATCAGCATGCATCTGTTACCTACGAGAACTGTTTAGATCATGCTGGCGACCTGCACAGCTCCGGAACGCAACACACAGAGACACCAGGAACGCAACACGTCGTAGAGGCTGAGGCACGATATAGCTGCGTCATATGGGGCATACTTGATTATGTGTCTGTTGCTGAGTCACGATACGTGCAAAGCGCTTTGTCAGGGTAAAAAAAGCGTAGGCATCCGATTGAAGATGATCACCAGTCCTTTGGTGCCTGATGGCTGATATACATGATATTTGAGTACAACACATATCAGCAGGCGACAAGTCCGTTACAGACGCACAACGCACGCCCTTTCCCTGCATAGTACTGCAAGCCTGCACAGGCAACTGAACATTCGTCTGACGTGTGCAGCCAACTGAACATGCTCAGCACATTCTGCTGCATCAATAAAGTACAAAAATTTCTGGTGGCGAGGCTCCATAGTAAAAATCATCCGTGAACAGGTGCTGCTGCTACTGCTGTTATTCTGTCTGGACCCCATTGCTCTCATGGTGTTCAGTCACGCGAGACTTGATAGGCAAAAACTTCTTGGCATGCTGCTGTACTACCTCAGCTACTTTGCTGGCAACCTGCGACAGGTCCCTGCACCCCAATACATTCATGTTACTTTGTGCAACAAGGAACCTGTCCTGGCCTGTCTTCTGCAAGCCCAGTTGAACACAGCAGTACCTCAGTACCACAAGTTGGCACTCATATGCCAACTTGTGGGGTACTGCGAGGACCTCCCAGTGGGCATCTTCTACCAAACTTAACGACGTCCTGTGTCTCCAGTTTCCAGACTGGCCAATGTTGATTGCGTTGTCTGTCTTAGCTGACAATCCGATGTAGACATGTCCTGAGTCATCTCCGTTGTCCATTGTGATGCTGGCCCATAGGTGTGCCACTTCTGACAGTGTGTGGCCAACCAATTCCATTCCCCATTTCATGCCTGATCCCATAACTTGTTCCTGCAGCCCATTAGCAAACCTAGTAAGTGTATGTAGCACATAAGATATATAGGATATTTGACACAGTTGTGTACTTGGGCTTTGTTTCATAACACATTCTTGTATTGTGCAATGCAGAGAGGTACTTGGTGACAATTGCAGTTGTTCCGACTGGTTACCTTGGGTAGATGGTGTGAGTTGAGTTTGATTCTAAACCCTAAACCATCACTTTACATCTGTGATACAAGAGTTTATCCCGTTATTATAGCCATATTCGCCCAAATCAATATTGGACCCTCGCTAGACACGTGCCCATATTCCCTGCTCGGTAGGAAAATTCCGATTTTCCCTACCTCACAGGGAATATGGGCACGTATCCACCCTCAAGTCCAACATAGCGACCAGATAAATAGTACATATACGATCATATGATACGGATAGTTCTGACAAAGGTGGTCCAGACCTACCGCTGGGAACATCAGTGCTCCTTTCAACGGTATGTCAAATGCGTCTATCAACAATTGTTATTTATTTGCAGGATCCAGCCGCCGGTCCAGTATGAGTACCGTCCAAGCTGCATTCAACACCTCCTTCAAGGCGTCACCCCTGTATGCAGTATACATCGTTCCCGTTCCTTTTGATTTCTCTTGTGTTGATGTTGTTTATTACCGCAAATGAAATGTTTAGATGCTCACATATGTATCACAAAGTGGTTGCTGTGATGGAAACTGTGCATTTTCAGGCTGGCTTAGATGTACAATGACACACATGTTGATTGTACAGTTATGATCACTTACCCTGATTACAAAGGGTAATTGGTGTACAAATCTGCCACCGTCAGGCGATTGTCTTTTGAATTCGGTGCCCTTGCCAAGGGGGCCTTGGTTTGGGCCATGCTCTGGTGTGATCACATGACGAAGCAGGTCCATCAGCATTGCATCCAACTTCACTCCTAGTCTATTTCTCAAGAACTGAAGGAGGTTGCTGGGCTGGTCAGTAATGTTACCTGAAAATACACAGTCAGATCCACACATCATATATATAGCTCGGCAACATATCAGGTAAAGCAGCTGCTGCTACTGCTGCCGCTGCTGCTGTTGATGATAATGATGGTGTAGCTGGTAGTGTAGGCCATTCCATAAGCCCCTCACCATCAGCAGTGGTTCTCGCATCATGCCTGGCTGCTGCCAACAGGCTGATGTCCATTCCTCCAGCAGCAGGCTCTGAAAACATCTGTGCTGTTGTGCCATGCTGCTGCTGCTGCTGCACTGCTGCTGCTGCTGTTGCTGGGGATCTGTGTGCTGCATGTTGGGTCTGTTGCCTCGCAGCAGCAGGCTCACTGGCACTGCCTGTAGGTTCAGGCAGTCACAGTACACAGACAAGCAGAAAGTCACAGTCAGGCAGCATGCAGAGTTTATCACTTAACACATCGCTGCTGGTACAAGCTTTTCACCGGTGGACTAGGCCTGACAGTACAGAACAGAGGTGTCACATATATACACACACACCCCTAGTGATGTAGAAACAGAACCCAATGTCCTTTTATCACCACCAGTGATGCTTCTATCACACACAAAGAGAAATGGCTTGTACAGTCTGCTGCAGGAACTGTTGGCATGACATGGGAACTGACTGTTATATCCATACCTCCAGAGTTGTGGGGAGAGGGTGAGGTTCGCAGGTGGGTACCCTCCATACTGCTGTTGTTGCTGCTGGTGAGGTGAGTAGCCCCCAACAGCAGGAGGCGGATATGCCCGGGCTTGAGGAGGGTATTCCGAGGCCGGGGGATAGTCAGCTGGCTGCTTCCGCTGCTGTTGTGCTCCCCTGGTGATTGCCTCGGCTGCTGGCCCCATGCCGATGCCCAGGCCCCAAGCTGCAGCAACAGGCTCACTGGCACTGCCTGTGTGGGTTCAGGCAGTCACAGTACACAGACAAGCAGAAAGTCACAGTCAGGCAGCATGCGGAGTTTGTCACTTAACACATTGCTGCTGTCACATACTGAACTGCCCAGTCACTCCGGCATGCCTTGTGCGAGATCTGGCAAGCGTATGCTGCACAATAGTGAAGTGTACCATCCATAATCTTGTGTGCCCTCAGGTCACCAGGTACTGACCTGGCCGCCCAGCAAATAGGCATGGCAGAAGTGGTATGCAAACGGCCAAACATGGTCACAGTATTGCACGGCGCAGTTGGTCTGGCATTTGTTGGCTTGCTGGAAGCAGCAGTGCTCTGTACGTGTGAAGTCTCAAAGTTGTGTACTGGTACAGTCGCATGATGCACTGCGGCAAGTCACTGCTGCAGTAGTTCTGCATCCCTTGGCTGCGCATGGTATGTGAGTTTACAGCAGCATCGGCAGAAAACCTGCATGCGGCATGTGTAGCTGTTGAGGCAGACTGGTTCAGGTGGCACCATGCAGCTGATCAGCATCTCCACGAGCCTTGTTCAACGGTCAATGTAGTCAATTGACCGCCAAAGCCCGTCACAAGCCAACAACTCGCTTTTTCAAGCTTATCAAAAGGAACAGATAAACAGGAACGCTTGTTCGCTCCAACCCATCCAGCTGAACTGCACCGGGACCACAGCGCGCAATGTGGATGAAGCTCTAGGTGGCGGTATGTGGTAATAGGTGATACACCCACAAGCTTGGTCTGCATGTATCTGTGGTTATGCGCTACCTCCGCAGCGCTTCAAATTGAAATCTACCATGTGGTGACATCCGTAACCTAACCTATTTTTCGGGTCTGTGAAGACGCCTCCTCGGCTTATAAGCATGCAAAGTCAGCGTATTGACATTTGTATCTGTTTGTTCAAGTGCAAAAGCTTTACAGACCAACATGCAGCTCTCGCACAAGTTGAAAGGCACATCAAGTGGGTAGCTTGCGTTTCACTCGCGCATTCGCCCCGCCTTGAATGCATGATCAACCATATACTGCTATCTGACGCAGGGCCATGTGGAACAGGCACCAGGCCTCGTGCCGTGAGCCGGAAGGTGCAGCTCGTTCGGGCAGACGCAGCAGCGACTGCCGCTGCACCAGCAGTTCCAGCTAAGCAAGTCGAGCACGAAGAGTTGCAGAAGTATGGCGTCTTCAAGCTTTCCTACGAAACAGCCAATGTGAGCAACATAACCCTGTCGATGGCCTTTTGGCGCTATACTCCTCACGGTAGCAACAGCGACACTACCGCAGGTTCAACAATCTCAAATTTACTCATCTTTTTGCTGTAGGAGGACCCCTCACTCACAAAAAACTGGCAGAAGACTGTCAGGGTGGCAGTCACTGGCGCCTCGGGCCAGATATCCAACCACCTGCTTTTCATGGTGAGTATGAACAATCTTGCCGCAGTTGATGACAATCGCAGTGCGTTGAAAGCACCTGTCATGATTCCTCCTGAGTGTTGTGATGGCGACAAGTAGAGTTGCCAGTGCTGCTGTTACCTGCCAGTTGCTACTGCCGCATGAGCTCAACAGCGGCCCGAGAGCTATGCATCATGCAGCTGTAACCACCCAACGCGTCTCCTTACAGCAACGGCCTCTTGAAGAGTGTGCTCTGACGTTCTGTGATGCCCATTTCCCTGCCTGTGTGTATTGTAGCTGGCCTCTGGCGAGGTGTTTGGCAAGAACCAGCCCATTGCTCTCCAGCTGCTGGGCAGTGAGAGGTCACGTGAGGCACTGGAGGGTGTTGCAATGGAGCTGGA
The DNA here is from genome assembly GCA_018290735.1 of Coelastrella sp. MACC-549. Classification (NCBI taxonomy): domain Eukaryota; kingdom Viridiplantae; phylum Chlorophyta; class Chlorophyceae; order Sphaeropleales; family Scenedesmaceae; genus Coelastrella; species Coelastrella sp. MACC-549. The sequence goes on from JABEVS010000464.1 coordinate 28,608, forward strand.
GGACAGCCTTTATCCTCTGCTGCGCGAGGTATGCTGCATACGAATGTTGGAGATTGCACGCGCTTGCCACAGCTGTTGTCTGCAAGCAAGGACTCCTTTGCTTATATGGCATGTGATGCTGGTGAGTGTGGTGTTCAAAGCAGGCCAAAGACTGACACCCTGCACCTGTATGATGGGCAATTTGCTGCTGCTATTGCTGTAGGTCAGCATCGGCACAGACCCTTATGCAGTGTTCCAGGATGCTGAATGGGCTTTGATGATTGGTGCCAAGCCACGCGGCCCAGGACAGGAGCGCGCAGACCTGTTGGACCAGAATGGACGTATCTTTGTGGAGCAGGTAGGCCACTGACAAGCTATTGGCGGTGCTGCAGGTGCTGGGTCCAAAGAAGGGTCCACTTCTATCCCCAATCGGGGTACCAGAGCTTTGTATCTGTGGTATATGCAACTAGGCCCTTAGGGTCCTCAGGCTTCTGCATGTGTTGTGGAAGAGTGGCAATTGCCCCTCCTGGTTTCAGGGACTTTCCAGGTGGTGAGCCACAGGTACTTTGTAAGCCTCGTCAGTCTCATAAGATGTCATCACCATGGTTGGGCAGTTGCCTCATCATCTGAACCATGATCAAAGAGTATGCTCGGTGTCACCTTACTGTGCATTCATACAATTGCTGCCTGCTCCAGGGCAAGGCCTTGAATGAGGTAGCCAGCCGCAACTGCAAGGTGCTTGTTGTTGGCAACCCCTGCAACACGAACGCCCTCATTGCCATGGAGAACGCCCCCAACATTCCTCGCAAGAACTTCCATGCCCTGACTCGCCTGGATGAGAACCGCGCCAAGTGCCAGCTGGCACTCAAGGCAGGCAAGTTCTACACCAATGTCAGCCGCGTATCAATCTGGGGCAACCACTCCACCACCCAAGTTCCTGACTTTGTGAATGCCCGCATCGGTGGCAGACCCGCCATTGATGTGATTCAGGACATGAAGTGGTTCAGAGAGGAGTTCACCCCCACTGTAGCCCAGCGGGGTGGTGCCTTGATCAAGAAGTGGGGCCGAAGCAGTGCAGCCAGCACAGCAGTGTCCATTGCTGATGCCATAAGGTCACTGGTGACACCAACAGCACCCGGGGACTGCTTCAGCACTGCAGTCATCACTGATGGCAACCCCTATGGGATTCAGGAGGGACTCATCTTCAGCATGCCATGCAGGTGTGTGTACAGTGCACTGATGCATGCACAGTGCACTCATCAGCTGAGGTAGTTGACATGACCGGCATCATGTGTGGCCTGAGGCAGCATGTATGCCAGCAAGTGGCAGTGTGCAGAAGGCTAGGGTGCAGGCCAAGACTAGCGCCCTTGCAGATGGTCCCCTGCGGCTAGCTAAGGCTTGCATATCTCAATATTGTTATAACCCTGCTGCAGTGAGGCCTGTGATCATTGAGGCATTCTTGGGCAAAGAAAATTGTCTTGTTGGTGACTGTTGCAGGTCCAAGGGTGATGGTGACTATGAGGTGTGTGATGACTTCATCATTGACGACTGGCTTCGCAAGAAGATCCAGGCCACCGAAGAGGAGCTCGTCAAGGAAAAGGAGTGTGTGGGCCACCTCATCGGCATTCAGGGAGCAGCCTGCAGGATTGGCCCAGGAGAGGACACCATGCTGCCAGGGGAAAACTGAAAGCAGCACACAGCCGACACTGCAGCAGCACATGCCTAGCTGAGCAGCAGCTGGGGGTGTCTGTCGCTACAGCCTTTTCACATGACAGGCAGTGCGCAGCTTGGGAGGCCTGTCATTACTGTGGGTTGGTCTGAGGGCTGATAATACTTGTGCACACTTTCTGTCTCGGCTACCTAAGGAGAGTATAAAGCACATATGCTGCAGGTCACCATCAATGTGGGCCTGAGGACTTGGGATGATGGTGTGTTAATGCTGATGCAGTTATGGCTGCGGCACGTGAGTGGGTGATGCGTGTGCAATCCTTTTGGACACCATTACACAGGATGTTCCTCTGTTCCTGGAGGTGTTCTTGTGGGAGCTGCAGGTCATAGATTCTGTATGTTTGTGGCCCGCTATGAGCGTTGTACCCATAGATTCTGTTTCTGATCATCAGCCAGTACATTGGGACAGCTGCATGAGGTGCATGGCGCATCTAGTGCAGCTTTTTGACTCCCCACCACGAGCACATCTGCACTGTACAGTTGCCACAGCACTTCCAACTTGCTGCATGGCTAAGTTTCTTTTACAGTTGCGTCACTTGCTCCCCAGTCGTGACAGCCTGCTTGGTTGTGTGCAAGTGCTTTGTGTGCCTCGCCAGCTAGGCTGTCTCATCTGACAAGTTCCAACAGCTGGTTGCATGGGAGATGGACAATGCTGCTCATTGATGGGAGTGTGGGGGTATACTGTACCACATGTAAAAGAAATTTAGTTTTTAGATATATTACCATGTGCCATCACATGGCACGACAGGAAGTGCCTTCAACCAGCTGAGCAAGCCGGCATGTACGTGTGGGTGTTTGTTACCTTGTTTTCAGAGAGTAGTAAACTATACTCAACGGCCTCACTCAAGTTCGCCTGAGCGCGTCCTGTTGCCATCTTCCCCGGTAGGCTGCAGCTGCAGCTGCTTCGCTGTGTACATCAGTTTGTATGAACCACCAGCAGTTATTCGTCCGCCCACTCCCCGTAGCCAACAGTGTCATTGATTTTGGGTTTCAGATCAATAGCTGCGGCATCACCAGCATCGCGCTCTTGAGTCCCGCACGCTTCCCAATGTGACACCCAACCCTCAACTTGTGTAGAAGAGATAGGGCCGTGCAAGATTGGATGAGCTGGCAAATGAGCTGACGTGCGAGGGGTCGTCACCCAAGGATGATGCATCATACGATGCTCCATGCTTGTGCTGCTGCCCGAGCCTCAGGGTCCACCTGCACCACCGTATTATCTGTAAACGAGTGGAACGAATGAGCTAGTGCCACGTGCTTCGAGGGGGTTGGCGCTCCAGCGTACTGGCCGGCTGCCGCGGGATATGTCTAATAAGTAGCATGGCAAATGCGCTGACATGCGTTAGGGGCGCCACCCTGGTATGATGCTTGTGCCTGCTTCGGCTGTCCTGGCTGTCCATCCAGCTGCCACCTACGTCCTGCAGCAAGTACTACCTGTAGAAAGGAGGAGTGATGTTGGCTGCCAGCACATGCCTGGGGATGAGGCACTGCATGTTTACGTTGGCACCTCGGTACTGGCATAGGCATTTATATTTTTACGCATATTTTTAGGTTTCTTGCCACGGAAGGAAGGAGCCCCATGATGCATTGTTTACATAACTCTGCACAACAGATCCTGCACTCAGGCACTGCCGTATCCGTTCCATTGGCATGTTACAGCAGACATGTGCAGTCTTACTGCCCTTATATTTTACCTACTCGTCACTGACCGCGACATCCCGGCCGCGCCAGCAGCAGTCACCCGCCATGTCAGTCCTGAGTAATGCACCAAGCTCCGTAATGTCCCCAAATTCCTTGCAACGGATTGCCAATGTGGTCTAACCTGCACTAGCTTTTTTTTGCTCCACCATCCCATCAGCTGGAAGCTAGCTGTTAAACGGCAATGCCCTGGACGTCGAACGGGAGCTATCACGTACTCCGTACAGTCCTGTCCAAGTTTGGTCCTCAATTTTGGTAACAAGCTCCGGCGAGCCCCATCTTCTGCACCATTGTGTGAAGACCAAGTCACTCGATTGTGCTATCGCGTACGCACCACGATGAAGTGCTTGCAGCTCAGCGCCACGTCCGCGAGATGCACATTTAAATCTTTTCGTACCTCCTCCTTAGTCAGACCTGTAGGTGTGTCTGTGCCGCTTTCTTCCTCAACAACTGGTTTGCGACTGGTGCAGCAGCAAGGGTAGGTATTGCCAGCGGCAACAACAATCTAGGCATTGACTGTACATTGATTACGTGCCATCTACTGCAGTCGGGTGCAACGGCTTGCTCCATTATATGCCAAAAAGCAGCAAACTGCCTCAACGGATGAGGAGGTGGATTTGGACGTGGTAGCATTGGAGGCTGAGAGTGACGGGGTAAGGCCAACCGTGTGGTTGTGACAGGTCAGGATATCTCTGTACTACTTTGCCTCGTCAGCGGGCATTCCACCACCCCTGCAGACTATCAATGCAATGTTCAGCCTTTGGAGTGATGGATATCTGATTGAGAGTACTGGTGCTGCTGCTTTGGGTGATGTGGCAACTAGTGGCTTGCTGCTGCAGGATGAGCGAATGCAAAAGGCTGTGAGCGTCGTGGCAGATAACTTCAACACCATGAGAACGGGCAGAGCAAACCCAGCAATCCTTGATCGCATCCAGGTCAGCTGTACATCGGCATTGATAGCAGTGACCTGCAGCAGTGAATACGATACCATCAGCAACTGATCCTTACTGTTGACCGCGCTGTTGTTTTGTTGAACAATTGATCATAATCATTGCAAGGTGATGCATGCCAGCAACCGTTTAAACAAGCCCAATCTGCATGCTCACACCAGCGGCACCTAGCACCACCCAACCCCTGTAGGAGTCACTTGTAGTCAACTGCCTTGCTACAGGTTGACTACTATGGCGCCCCAACCCCACTGAAGTCTCTTGCGTCCATTGCTGTGCCTGATGCCAGCACCCTATTGATTTCTCCCTTTGACAAGGGCAGCCTAAAGGAAATTGAGAAGGCCATCAATGAAAGCGACATAGGCATCAACCCAAACAATGACGGGGAGAAGATCAGGCTGATCATCCCAGCAATGACCCAGGTGCTCGGGCAAGCAGGCAGAAGCACGGCAGCTGATGGCAGATCATACACCAGCAGTCAATGTGGCCAGGGTGTATGTGCCCCAGCACTCGATGCCCTTGCTCCCACTTGCTGACAGGCCTATGGACTAGGTGGCGCCCTTACTTGTGCAGCTGGCAGATTCACGCAAGGGTGGCAGCTCACTGGTAACAACTGCAGGCATGCCTGCTGAACGCAATGGCCTGAGCATCAACAAGTAGGTATCTTTCGTATATGTAACAGCAATGTGCCCCCTGTGCTGCTGCTGTGTCGTCTCAGGATCGTCGCAAGGAGTTGGCAAAGAAGGTGTCGAAAATGGGTGAGGATGGCAAGGTTGCCGTTCGCAATATTCGCAAGGACGTGTTGAAAAAGCTGGACAAGTACGACTTCCCCAAGGACACCAAGAAGGACCTTGAGGACAGCATTCAGAAGGTGACCGATGCATATGTGAAGAAGCTGGATGACATGGTAAAGGCAAAGACAGATGACATCATGAAGGTGTAGGCAGATATTGGGTTAAGGACTACTAGTGGTACTGCCCCAGCCCTTCATTGCCCGAGACCAACTCCTGTTGACAATTGAGCGCAGCTGTAGGCAACTCGTCATGGCAATCTGAATTCAGACTGTTGCAGCAGTGCTGCCAGCAGGCAGCAGATGAGTTCCTGAGTACAGTGAAGCCCCTGGCCTGACGGATTACTAAGGCGGATTTGTAATCTGTCAGGCATGTTGATCATGAACAGGGCATCTCCTTTGCTCTGCATTATGGTCAATCAAATATATATACTGACCTCAGGCATGTTGTGCCTTCAGGCTGGTGGCAAAGCTCGCTGCAGAAATGCAGCAGCTGCACAACAGAAAGCGCATGGCCAGCATTCTGGCATGGGATAGTCACTTGTAACATATCATTGGGAAGGAAGGAAGGAAGTTACCCTTTCCAGCCGCAAGGCCCTTGGGAAGAGTACTTGGTGACTCAGCCACACTAGTACACCAGAGTTAGACCACCACCACACCAGAATTAGACCACCATTTATATCACACTACGACGTCGCAGGGGTCGACCCCACCCTGGGTGCCTTGTTTGGTCCTGTGCAGTCATGACTGCACTGATCAGTGCTCCAGCCCCTTGCCGACGCTTCACCGTGCTGAATAGGCGTGCTCAGGCCTTCCAAACAACGGACTGCATATTTGTCCCAGTCTTGCCTCGGAGAAATCAAGCCGGGCTAGCGGGGGGGGGGGGACATGTTATTCGTTTGGGCAAATACATCGTTGCTTGTCGGTGGCCAGATGTCGAGAGGAAAGGATAGTGTTTGACACTATGCCGGACGAAAGATACATTTTGATTTAAAGGAGGGTTTTGGAAACTTACTATCCCTCTTGGCATTGACACCACCACCACCGCCACCTGAATGGCTGCAAACACACTGTGTGTACAGGATCCATGAACTCCCTCAGCAGTACATGAGTGACAACCCTGTAGAACAGCATGACTGATGCTGTCTGATGTAGGCTACATCAGACAAAATCTACCACAGCTTCTTCAACAGGCAGCAGATGGTAGGCACATCATCACATAACCATAATTACTATTATTGATCAACCAAGCCCATTAGGATTGTGAGGCGACCGCAGTTGCTGTCTTGCCCACAGCCCCCCTCTTGGCTGCTTGCTGAAATACTCCTTCCCTATGTGACGTCCAACGGTTCATCACTGCTATGGCACAAGGTGTGTGTACACTCACTTTCTCCACACAAACTTCCTGTGAAATATTCAATGGTAGTACACTGCACTGCTGGCGCTGTCTCCCCCAGGCCCCCATGTCCTAGCTGCTGCTCTGTCCTTTGGGTAGTATATGTGCAAGAAGCTGTAGAACACCAGGCACAGCGACCAGGGTACTGCCATGCATGTGAGCAGGCTGCTGCCCAGTGCTGCTGCGTTATGGGTCCTGAGGGCCTGGTCCTTCAGCACTGCGTCGTTCAGCACTCCAGTAAAGCCAAATACACGCTCAGCCAGCAGGCCAACCACAGGGGCAGCACATGCAGCTATCGAATTTTCAAATGACCTGCAGCATGCAACAGACAACAGCTTGGAAACAGACACGGAAGGTGACCGAGCAGCGGTTGCGGGCTTCAGGCAGTGATGCCTGATTAGCATGAACAGCATACATTTGAATCCAGGACATGAAGGATGGCCAGCACTGACACTGACACTAGGCCAACCTGCATACTTCATGAAGTGAGGCACAGCTATCCTGCCCAGAATATAAGTATCATAGCATTATATACACCCAAGCGCTGAGCAGCGTAAGCCTCACGAGATTGTCCCTCTTGCCACAAAGGACACCCAATCCAGTCACCCGTGCCTTCTGCACAGCCTTACGGGTCTATCTGCTCACCCCCAGTCCACCCATCTGGAGTTGCTCACCTGTCAAATGCGTAGATAGTGGACCTGAGCTCGTCTGGAACAATTTCAGCAAAGATAGGGCTGTTACAGCCGGCACCTGCCCAAGTGCACGTCAACCCCATGCTGAACATCACACAGGCATATGCCAGCGGGTCAGCAGCAAATGCACTGTTTGGCAGCCCCTTCAGGAGCAGCCAGGTAAGCGGGATGCCGCAGGCTACACTGAACTGAGCAGTCAGGACACGACCGTTGTTGGGCATGCGCTTGGCCATGCGGTCACCCACTGAACCTCCAAGGAGTGCACCCTGTGAGCAAGCAACATATCAACAACTCAGTGCCAACACACACACCCCTGCACCACATGCTGTTGCGTCAGCACACAAGGGCTGGTACGCAGTGTCAAGGCAAGCTGGCACGAAGTGTCAAGACAAGCTGGCACGAAGTGTCAAGACGACCAATCAGCGCCTGCTGGCAACGCACACAATGAGGTGTTCATAACACTCATGTCCAGCAGGCCCCCCGCCCCCCAAGCCCCCGCCCCCCCCGAGCGCCACCCCCCACCCCCACAGCAGCCAATCAGACAACCCCCCCCCCCCCCCACCCCCAACTCAAACCCCCACAGCCCCGCACCCGCTCCCGCACCCCCCCCACCGCCACCCCCCCCGGGCCGACACACCCCGCCCCACAAGGGACAAATCCGACCGGAACCGACAGCCC
>JABEVS010000464.1:36525-49613 GCA_018290735.1 Coelastrella sp. MACC-549
GGGCGTGACTGGTTTCCAGAGTTCTCCTTTCCCGTCCCCGCCATGCGTGATGACATCACAGCGTTTTAAAGGCACCTTCGGGGGGGCTCCCTTTTGTTGTGCCCCCCTCACCCTGCCTTGTGCTCTCGCCGCACCCCACCTCCGCCTCACCCAAGCAGCTGTTTCTATCCCCCATCAAGTTTTGTAAAAGGGACCCCCCCCGCCCCGCCCTGTAGCTTTGTCACAGCAGATACACCAGACGTCTATTGTGCCTCACCCCTGCCACTCCTGCCCCAAAGGTTGCCACCAACAGGCTGGCCGTGCTATCTGGAAACCCTGTGAGCTGCAGCCAAAGAGTGAAAAATACCATGGCTTGCCAGGGAAAGCAGCCGACAATGCCCTGAAGCACAATTGCCTACAAGAGGACAGCATGTCAGGGGCAGCTTCATGGCATCAGTAGTTCATGCAGCTCAGCTGCTGTGCAGGCTTTGCATAACACGCGCGAGCCATAGCAGAAGGCTGCATCAGTGAGCAGTGTATTCACTTGTGTACCGGCTGCTGTTTGATGTGCACCTGGACTGTATCAGCAGGTGTGTTCATGTCAGCAACCCTGCAGCAGGCAAACACAAGCAAGGTGAGGCTGATCTGATCAGCAGGCCCCATGCAGGTACACACACCTGAAAGGTCTTGATCCTGAGCATCCAGCACACATCCGACACTACTCCCCTCTTGCGGCCCTTGTCCCTGCCCCGCACATCAACACACACCCTCTCATGAACAACTTTCTGCACGTCACGCTCACAACCAGCGGCAGCACTGGCAGCCTGTGGCGCTCTGCTGGGGCTGTACGGCCGATTCCTGTGATGTTGATGGCTGGCTGTGCTGCTGCTGCGGTCTGTGTACTGTTGTTGTTGTTGTGGATAACGGTTGTCCTGTACATTGGTTGCGTCATCGTGTTTGGAGTAGGTGGGCGCTGCCAGGAGCTGCTCACCAGCTGCCAATACATACAAGTGGGCAGGTGCAGGGAACAGTGAGGACAGTGCTCCACTGGCTATGCCAATAAAAGGGTCCAGCGATGCATCTTGTGCACAATACCCAGGGTCAACAGTCCAGCCTGCCACAGCTCTGGCTGTCAACAGAACTTAACACTACGCTTTGCTGAGACAACTCCGGCCAACGCAAGGAGGAGTCATGTTGGTCTGACAGAACTCACCCTTTGCATCAACTGCCACCGCAACATGATGTGGTCTGTATAACAGTGTGGTGGTGGGGCACGTCTCTCCGTCTGCTGGTTGCTGTTGCTGTTCGCCTGCTGCTGATGGTGCTTCCAGCAAGCTGCTGATGTCATTGTCAGGCAGAAGGTTGTAGGCAGACCTTGAGCGACGCGGATCCGCAGCAAAAAACAGAGCCAGTGAACCTACAGGCCGGTGTGCAGGCATCACACAACAGCAGCTTTGGTGTCAACACCTTTCGACTCACTGACGCAAGGTTCAAGCCCAGCTGTACTGCACAAAAGGAGTACAGTTGCTGCATGCACCAGCATGTCAAATCGTTCTGATCCCTGTCAAGGAGCGCTTGGCCCACAAATAACGTGCTGCAGTGGGACTGCTGCCCTTGAGAAACCCTGTAACAATGCTGACGACACAAGGCACCAGGCTGCAGATGCCTCATTCTGCTTGTGCACCTCACCTACAACTATGCTGAGTGCTGCAATGCAATGGAATGCCGCTCGCCATCCATCCATCCCTGCCATTTGCATCCCACCCATGTTGGTTGCAAATACACCACCCAACATCCCCCCAAGACTGGCTGTCAGCTGCAGAGTGCCAAAGGCACGGCCCCGTTGTTCTGCTGGATACAGGTCAGCTATAAGGCTCTGACAGCATGGCACCAGCAGGGCCAGGCCCAGACCATTGAACCCAGCAAAAGCCATCGCCTGCAGCGCCACGCAGCGACAACACTGGCATGAGAACACTGGAATGAGATGGGGTAAAGGAGTTGTGACGAGACAAACACCAGGTGGCAGATGGAATGCGCCAGCAGAGCAGCGCTGCACTCAACTTCGCAGCGTAGTATTGTGATCTCACTGTTGCTTGCTCCTACCTGCCTCAGTGTCACTGTGAGTGCCATAGCGCTGGTCATGATGCCCCAAATGAATGCCCCACTGCTCAGCACCAAGATGCGGTCAAACCGGTCACCAAGAATACCGCTCAGGGGAGACGCAAGCGTCTGTAGGTGCATCAAGGTAGATTGGCAGGACAGCATCTCAGGCTGCTGTGTATTTTAAACGGCAACAGCACACAACTTATGCTGGCAGTAGCACTATCGATTGCTGAGGCCAATTCACCATTTAGGCACACCATTGATGCCAGATATATCCAAGACAACAATCTCCTGCTGCTAGGCACTGCTGCTGCCAATATATAAACGTCCCAAAGTCTCAGTTGCTGCACACCTGTACCATGGCTCGGCATAGTGTGAGAGTGCCCAGCTGCACTGGTGTGGCATTCAAGGAGCGCCCTACAAACAGGTACACAGCTGGCAGCACCTGCAGGAGCGGCAGTCCCAGGCTTCAGCCTGCACCCGACCAGGTGGTCTGATCCTTACACTTGCACATGGCATTGACTAGATATGTAACAGCTATGCTTGAGACAAGTAAGTGCTCGCCATTTGTGATCAGCTGACTATGCAAAGGTGTTTACCTGCTCATTGGCCTGCTCCACTACCATTGCCAAGTTCACCAGGACGGCAGTCCTCATCCGTTGCCCATTCATGCTGCCGGCAACCTGTTATGACAGAATGAACCTAAGCTGGGCACAACAGCAAGACAGCACAAGCATACGCAGTGCGGCCTGTAGGGACAAATGCGTGCCTTGCATGGGCTTGAAAAGGACTGTACAGCTAGTAAGAAGAGTCGCACGCAGATAACATGGAGGTTCGATGCCATGTGAGGGGATGGGCTGGCACAGTCCACGGGATGGAAACGAGGCTTCAGCATCGCGTTCTACATACCAGTAGCCTTTCACAGCACGGAGTTCAACACTGCAGATAGCCTTATACCTGCTCTAGCGGTTGCCAAGCAAACAAAGCTTGCTACGTCTAATATACGACGTCCCTTACGGGACCTCGCAACTGCCTTTCACACGCCTCTAGTCTTCGGCAGCTCTCCAAAGCCGTCTAGCAGCATAATGCCGTCAACCGCAGCATAACATTGTCAGCATAATATTGGGAGCATGGCAGTATCCATGCCGGCCTTGCCACAGATGACTCAACAGGCAATGCAAAGGACCAGGCTCCATGTATGGCAGGTAAGATGGATAGACAATGCACGTTGTATCTGGAACCAATGATCATGATCACCGTGAATCTTGTACCAACAGCAAGGCACACAGTTTGCGAAATGACAATGCAAGATGTATGTCTTGCAACCTTGAAACAGTGAAGGAGTCATATTTGGCAGCATCGTAACAGTTCTACAGCAAGTCGGCCGATAAGTGACTGACAGGGGCGCATCCTGATCACCTGGATGCTGCATCAGCAGGTCTGCGAGTGATGCTACATTTCACCATGCAAGCGGCACTGTGAGCTATTGCACGGCAATGTTGAACTTTAGAGGGGGCCTGAGACCTCCTACAAACAGGCTTTGTGTCGGACCGCGCTGCAATGGCAGCCCCAGCACACTATCTCACTGCCAGCGTCCACATCAAGCAGTATTTCCGAGCAGGGGGCGGCTGCACTCGGATACAAGGCATGTATGTCAACAGCAAAGTGCGGCAGTGGCAGCAGAAGAGGCTGATCCAGGAGGTAGTGGGGAAGCTATGGGTGAGTTTGCTTGGATAAGGACAGGACACCACAGCTTTTGTGTGTCAGAACCTCCTAGGCACGTGAGGACAGGGACGAATTATACCTTGATCAATCAAACGGACATGATAAACGTCTTTCTTGACACCATCTGCTGATTGCCTCTACAGCTGATGGTGGGTTGAGTTGTGTGAGGTAGAGAGTCCGGCATCAGTTGGTGTGCATTACTTGTTGTTGCCATGTGGCATTTGTCCGATCTTCTTATGTATGTAGCTACAATTGAGATGATCGAAGCAGCTAGCAGTGCAGCTCCACCCCTGCAGCTGCTGAACAGGTTTTCAGCTCCCCGCTGGCTGTTCAGGACAGTGGCATGTCTTATTTTAGGAGGGCAAGTTATAGCGAGAATATGTAAAGGTAGGGTGATCAGGATGTGCAGTAGATAGCAAGAAAGTAGCAGTTGCATGCAGCAAACGTTGGGCCTAATCATGCAGCAAACAAACACAACAACACGTGTGAAGTGTCCAATGTACAAACAGCCATTGCTGCAACTGTTCTGTGCTGTGCTTGTCAGCATCACCATGCTGCCATACATTGGGCATGAGATGGGTAGTGCAAAGTATGGCATATGTCTGGTGTTGCTGTAGCTTGTGTGTTTATCTGGTGTTGTGGCATTGGCCTGCAGGCAAGGTCCACTGGCGCAACACCAGGGACCAGCTGCAGCTTGTTGGGCCAAAGTCGCTGGGCGTAGCACTGCTCACTGCGGGTTTTGTGGGCATGGTATTCACAATCCAGGTCAGCAGCAGCAGCAGCAACCATGGCAGCAGCTACTAGCCTCAAAGAGAAGCCCCCGGAGGGTTATGGCTTGAGGTGCTGGCAGCTTTGTGTTGCAACCTTGGATGCACCTGAGACCTACAAGTGCACCCGTTCCATTGGGTCAAGACATTCCTCACACAATGGCATGACAGGGATGCTGGGGGTGCTGTCATTCGGCTTGTCTTCTCACCTTCGGCAACTCATCATGCCTCAGCATTGATGTTGTTTGCATCCGCAGTTTGTCCGTGAGTTTGCTAAGCTGGGTTTGACCCGCAGTGTGGGTGGTGTTCTGGCACTGGCACTGGCCCGTGAGCTGACACCTGTTGTCACAGCCATCATCCTGGCGGGCAGGGTGGGCAGTGCATTTGCAGCTGAGCTGGGGACAATGCAGGTCTGTATGTGGGCCCTAGCGAGTGCAGGTCTGGTGCTGCCGCATGTGCAACAGCTGTCTCAACACCGGGCTGCATGGTCCCCACCCCAATCACCACAGGCGCGGTGCATGAAACAAGCCCAGCAATATGCCGTGCCTCTACACCTCACAGTGATCGGCCGTGCAGCTGCTGAGTGCCATGAATTTTAGCCCACCTATTATAATATATAATCATAGATTGACATGCCATGCCTTGCTGCAGGGTCAAGGCATCAAGGCATCTCTACGCATCCTTGGCCGATGAAGCTTAACACTTCTGCCTGTGTCTGCCAATGGATTGACAGGTTTCTGAGCAGGTTGACTCCCTCCGAGTGCTATTCACAGACCCTGTGGACTACCTGGTCACTCCTCGGGTGCTGGCATCAATGATTGCAGGACCAATACTCAACGTACTTTGCTTCTGCATGGGTGAGCAATCTGCAGCGCTTCAGATCCAGACATAAACCAGCACCCCGTGTCTGCCCTTTGTTGCCCCAAGGTATGAGGGTGCCGCATCTCTAGGCCTGAGAGGCTCCTGGCTTGTGCAAGAAATCACCAAGTTGAGCTGCGTGTGTTGGTGACTGATGAGGTGCTCTATTGACTGCAGGCATTGGTGCTTCAGTGCTGCTTGCGGACCTGGTGTATGATGTACCAGCCAATGTCATTCTTGACAGTGCACGACGTGCTCTATCTGGTTATGATGTAGTCACCAGCTGCATCAAGGCCTGGGTGTTTGGCCTCATAATCAGCACGGTGAGGCACCGGGGCCTGTCACTGCGCACCAAGAGCATTGGGAGTCTGCTGGGTCACAGAGGATTCTCTTACTGTGCTGGGTTCCTTGTCTACCTTACGACAGTATCTTGCCAACCTGCCATGCATTGTTCCCAGCCCCACTGAGGCCATCTGCTACCAGTGCATGCACTTCACAATATTATCTGATAGATAGCAGCGCCCGTCTGCAAGCAGCCCCATCAGCAATGTCTATCAGCAGATGCGATTGAAGCTTGGGGCATGCTTGCTCTTTTCTTTTTTGCTCATACTGCAACAAGTATTCCTGTGATGCTGCCTTGCAGATCAGTTGTGCATGGGGATTCACCACCAGCGGTGGAGCCAAAGGTGTGGGCGAGAGTACCACAAGTGCTGTGGTCATCAGTTTGGTCATGATTTTTGTTGCGGACTTCATATTATCTTTCTTGTTCTTCCAAGGACAAGGTGATGCCTTGAAACAGCTGAAGTAAGTCATAACCCAGTTTTCGCGTTTTGCCTTCACACTGCTCAGTGTCCATCAGATGCCGGGCAGGGGTTGACAGAAGCCTGCCAGACTGTTATCTAGTGATGCTAGAATGGTAGAAGCTTCTTCACCCACTGCCAGTCATATGAGTGGTGCTCAGCTCAGCCTTGGATCATTAAAGCCACTCCAGGGTTCGGCATTGCGTGTTGTTGCGTCTCCATGTTCATCATTCGCAGTGCCGTGCTTTTGGCGTGTTCCTGGTTCCTGACGCTGTACAGCATTAACCATGTGTTTCTCTGCCAGGCCAGTGGCATGTTGATGGGCAACGTCATGTTATTGAAAACCTCAATGTCAGACCTATACCTATGTAACATCACGCATGCGGCTCTGTAGAACATGCAATTGATCAATTGACCAGCGCCATATAGTCAGTTCATGTATCTCCGTCTGATCATCATATGATTGTTCGTGGTTTTAGGGCTGATCAAACGCGTACGTCGTGGCTTGCCCACTGTACAACGCGGCAACGGACAGAAACATCAGCAACACTGCTGACGATGCACGGATATAACTTTCATCAGGACGTAGTTCCTACAAGATTGGATGGTTCCCGAAGCCGCGTGATAAATCAATACATTGTGTCTTAGAATGCTTCGCCCAACGGCATCGCTGCCGGGCCCGGAGCCAGGCTGGCCAGCTTGGTCCAGCCCTCATGAACGCGTCAACGTTCCGCAACGGTTAACCGTACGGTCCAAGAACAAGATCCTCTATAGCTGGGCGGGTATAATCCTTTGCCGGAACGTTCCAATCAACCACGGTGGCTGGACTAAATCCATTCACCTCGTATTTGTAATTGCGCTGGTGGGCTCCGAGCCTTCGGACACCAAGATCCTGGTCACTGAGGATCATCCTGCGCCAGGCGCAGTGCAGGCACACTGCTTGGAGGAGGTAGCACTGCCTTGGCAAGAAGCGCTCGGGCGAACCCAAGCAATGCTGTATACGAGGACTCTCAGGATTAGGATCAGCGGTACAATTGTAAGCCTTACATTGTCATGGCATGACATCGTCATCAGGGCCTGGATAGCGCCCCCCTCGCATGTCAGTTCACTTAGCCAGCTCATCAAGTGTTGCATGGCTCTATCTCTTTCATGTAAGACTAGGTGTTTACCTCCCCCTGAGAAAGTTGTGGGCCCCACAAAAGGCGGAGCACAGTTCATGGTATGACGAATTGAGCCATGCAGCAATTGTATTTTTGCCTACTGGGTGCAATCGTATTGTGTGAAAGGAATAGAGATGTTTTCAGACAGTAGTACCCGGTACTACTGCCAGAAAGAATTAGTATTTCTTTTCACACTACAACTGCACCGCAACAGGCAAGGAGAACATTCTGTATGGCCAAAGGCCTGCACTTAGAAAGTGCAACCGACAGCCTATCTTGTATGTCAAGAGAGCTTTTGCGTTGAAGGCCGCCTGTTGCCTTCTTCAACCAGCTGTGTGGAGCATCCACATCCTCAGGATAAGGGAACCTCACTGAGGGTGCCAGCGCTGGCAGCGGCTGCGCAAGACTTGGATTGGTTTAGATTGACTGCTCGGTGAGATTGACTGCACCAGACTGAAACTTGTGACTGCTTTCTCAGCTACTGGTTCTTTACCAATGTGGAGACTAATACGTTGAAAGCGTGACAGTCGTCCACTGCTTTCAAGAACCACCAAAAAAACATTATATGTTGAACATACCAACTCTGATGCATTCTTTCAGCATTCTCTCTCTTGCTCCCACTGCCCCAACATGTGCCATGCTTTTACCTGCAGAAGATACTCCCGGCAGCATGCAACTAGCTGACCACTGGAGGTGTGCATACACACCAGCACACTGGTCACTCTCAATGCCTGTTCAGAGCCGCGATCTGGTTACTTTCGATCATGCTGCTAGGCTACTGTTGCTGATTTGGCTGTGTATTCAAAGCATCATGCCCAGCAGGGGATGGAGATGGGGACCTGTGCAGCAGGAGCAGCAGCAGCAATATTGTCAGCTGTCTGTGGATGACTACGGTCAACTATACTACTTATGCAAGCATTTGGTGCTGTCATCCTAGTGTGCTGGTTTTTTACGATGTGGGCCTAATGACCCTTGCAACAGCTGATCCTCTGCCGCAACTGCTGTGAACGGTAAAGAGCATCGATCTTGAACAACCTCACCACCCCCTCAACAACACCTACTCAGCAGCCACATTCATAGCATACAAGTCACCACTTGAATGCGGCACCCAGCCCACAAGCCCGTCCACCGGTGACGGTACCTTCACAGCCAAATGACACCATTACAACTGCATGGAAATCGTAAGATGCTGCTAGAGCACTGCAGTACCTCTTGATCAGCAGCTGCTGCAAGGGCCACAGGGCATAGACCAACTCTGTCTCCTGACAGGCAGACATTTACTGGACCAGTTGTTGACCAGCTGTCAAGAGAGATGGGTGATTGTCCTCCCTGGAACTGGCAACTCCGCCATCTCCCCAAAGCTCAAGCTGCCTTCCTGTCTGTCTGCCTGTCTGTCTGCCTGCCGGCCTGCACCCTGACAACTCATGTGCAACCCTGGCCCTTGCAGCAGTGCAGTTACTGGTGCCTCACCACAGAATACGCTCCACAACAACAGATTCCTCACACACAGCTTAGCTGACAGCCAAGAACACCACAACAGCACCGCTCAGCACTGGATGCTTGGCATGCTGCTATGGTTTCACCGGCACCAATAACAGCCATCTACAGCAGAACAGGAAACAGAAACCACATACCAACGGCAAAGAATGGTGCACCTGACCCGCCATGCTGGAGCAATTCAACTGTCAATAGTGCAACTGTAAGGTAGGCGCAAATCTCCATTTACCCTTTCATTTCCATTGCCATGGTAACCATCTACCTACTGAGTCTAAGGCTGGCCCTTAGCACCCTGACCGCTATGGGCATCGAGTCTATCAATAATACCTTGTGCGCTTGCCATCGTCACTGTGACTCCTCCCTGCTGAACTGCTGCCGCGCTTGCTGGCCCTGTGCCCACATGTGCGCTTATCTGCTGCAGGTGACACTGCTGCTTGTGGGCCCTCCAGCCAAGGGTGTTTCAAGACCTCAGCAGCAGTAGCCCGCTCCAATGGGTCAAAATTGAGCATAGGTATCAGAAATTCCGTCAGTCCTCGCGCCTGTCAACCACCACCATCACCCGGATGCAGTGAGCCTCTGTGAACACTGACCGGAGGTGAGGAGACCATCTGCACTGCTCACAGCCCAAGTACTGCAAGGCCAGCATAGCATGCATGCAAAGTAACGGCATTCACACAAGGACAGAGATGCCGTGCATACATGGGTGTGGCGATGCATGGCATACTGCTGCAGATGCCACAAAACCTTGATTGATGCACACCCACCTCGGCAGGATGCAGCCTGTACTTTTCAAGCAGCACTGATTCTAGGTCCCAAAACTTCAACTTTTTGATGTGTCGCAGCTGGCCGCTGCTGTTGAAGTAGTCACGGGCATACTTGCCGCTTGACCAGACCTTGTGATGAGCAGAGACATGGCAGCAGGAGAAGGAGCAGCCAGCTTCGGTGTACAACATAGCATTGGTTGATCAGGAGAGATATCAGTGGCTACACGAGCAAACAGGCTTATCAACTCAGGTGTCATGTTAGCTGTCGCACCTTGACTGTACATCAGCAGCAAATCAGAACAGCAATGAAGTAGCCAACTTTCTGCAATGGCACTGAGGCCCCATCTTGCACTATGCCGGCAGGTGACTGTGCTGCGCCTGCTGACTCACCCTGCGTGGTGGCTTGCCCAGTAGCTCGATCATGAGCGCTATGTGGTCCTCATCACGGTCCCAGGCAGACCCGGACTTTGGCTCAAATAGAAAGTCGCCAGTGACCAGCTCAAACACAACACAAGCCAGTGACCACATGTCGGCTGGAGTGCCGTACTTGGCACCCAGGATGACCTCAGGGGAGCGATACTGCCGCGTCTGTATGTCATCAGTGAAATGCTTGTAGGTCCAGCAGGCGTTACCAAAGTCCACCACTACACACTTGGCAGCCTCCAAGTCCTCAACAGTCTTCAGGACCCTGCTCTCATACACAAGGGTCTTGGGCGGCTTGATGCTGCTGGTGTCACTGCCATTGGCTGTGGAGTGCATTGGCGCTGTTGTGCTGGCATGCGGCCCCAACTGCTGACCATTTTCTAGCTGCTGCTGCTGCTGCTGGTGGATGGTTATGTTTTCTCCCACTGCCTGGTGTCCTATTTCTGCAGTTGTGCCATGCTGCTGCTGCTGCAGTTGCTGGTCCGGTTGTAGCTGCTGGTGACCTGCATCCGGCTGTGGATGTTGAGAGTCTACTTCTGCTGCATTATCAGCATCGCCATCATCAGCTGCATGAGGAGCATCCATGCTAGCAGACACCTGCGGCAGATCACCTCTTTTACTACACCTCACTTTCCCAGCCCTGCTGGCAGCAGTGCTGCAGAGTCATTAGCAGGCAGATGCATTGCCAGTGATGATGAGCCACAGCGTCGCCTGCTGCTGACACACAGGTAAGCACCGCCCACAATTTGAGGCCCTCGTGCTGTGGAAGTCTGAACTCACCTCCTGGTCGCCTGCTGCTGCTGCTGCTTTCTTGGCTTTTCGCTTTGCTTTCTTCTTTTGGTTCTTGGTAAGACCTGACGAATCGCTGCCCTGCGCCTCCTGCTGTGGCTGCTGCAAAGCATTGCCACCCGCAGCTGCAGTGGCTGGCGGCTGCAACAACATTTCCCAATGCCGGGGTGTCAGCGTGTCAAACAGCATCACATTTTCAGGCTTAAAGTCTGTGTGGATGATCTGCAACTTCCTGAAACAACACACAACAAAAAGATAGGACAGGTCAGCGTCACTTGGCATGAATTGTGGACTGAGATAAGACCTGAGTGCAGACAGACAAGGCTTGGTCGTATTTCACCACTGTTTGTGCACCCCTGTTGACCGGGGTATTGCTGCAGTCAAGAAACGTCCTTGCTGAAGCAAGGCAGCTCTGCATGAGCATCAATGTTCCTGGCAGCAGCCCTAATCAAGCTGCTCTGCAAACTGACCTATGCAAGTAATCAAGTGCAACGAGCATCTGACGTGTGAGCGCCCGGACCACAGGAAGAGGAACCCCCTTGTAGTCAAACGCCTTGATCAGCGCCAGCATGTTGTCACCAAGAACCTCAAACACCATGCACACATGCAGGCCGTGTGGTCCTGAGTGCTCAAAGCTGTCCAGCAGCCTGCAACAGTGCTTCAGGTTCTCTGGATCACCATCCCTGATCTGTGATAGCAGTGTGATCTCATCACGAGCAGCTTCAGTGTAATGCTGTGCACTCTTCTGAACCTGCAAAAACTCGAAGCACGTTGCGCTCCTGAGGCATGCTACCCCTAGTTATTTGCACAACCCGCAATCTCATCAGAATCAAGTCAAACAACGCATGAATAAATGCATCATGCAACTGCTTGTGCTGCAAAAGTCAGTCTTGTTGGACTTGAACAAAACATAACACAAATATATACAAAACATAACACAAATACTTGCCAACATACCTTGAGTGCTGCAAAGGTGTGAGTCTGATTATCCAGCACCAGCCAAACCGTGCTGAAATGGCCCCAACCCAGCTTCTTCAGTACCAAGTAGCGGCCCTGTTTGAACTTCTCACCAACATAAACTGGGTGGTAGCCACCTGTGGGTGCAGATGCATTACGACAGATGGA
This sequence comes from Coelastrella sp. MACC-549, assembly GCA_018290735.1. Classification (NCBI taxonomy): domain Eukaryota; kingdom Viridiplantae; phylum Chlorophyta; class Chlorophyceae; order Sphaeropleales; family Scenedesmaceae; genus Coelastrella; species Coelastrella sp. MACC-549. Next base: position 48,516 of record JABEVS010000464.1, read on the forward strand.
GCTGACATCAGTGAGTAGTCTTGCATAACGTCTGCTGTGCACGACGTGCTTGGGCAACGGTCTCGTGCACGGTGAGCAGCATGCTCGCACCTTTACGGTAATCCTCCGCATCTTCCATGTCTGAGCTGTGGTCTGAGGCATCATCACTGTATGGTGGGCTCCCTTTATGTGCCTTGTGGCCACCCTTGGCTGCAGAACAGACAACATGCGCTTTCAGCAGCTGTCAACTATTATGCACATTTGGTTGCTGGGGCCATGCTCTTTCTGCTGCTGTCTGAGGATCGTGGCTGCTGTTCAGGTACGTGAGAGCGATGCTGACCTGCCGCAGATTTGCCGGCAGCCTTTTTCTTCATGAAAGCCGTCGACATTTTTGCGACGTTGAGCCTCTTCTACGGTCTGTGCGCCATCAGCTTGACCCTGGTATGCCGTCGACATTCGTGCAATACATAGCTGCCTCGAATTAACGGCATACGCACCCAGCAGTGTTGTACATATAAACAGACGATCAGATGCGACCCCTGGAAAGTAGGCCCTCCTGGACTTCGCTTTTAAGCGATCTCAGCGCACGGGCAGCTTGCACCCAGCAGTTTTTAAGTTGCAACAGCTACCAGTATAGATGCAGCGCAAAAATAGCAAACAGTAGCCAGCACATGCTCCTGTCGGGGTCATACAAAAGAAAATTCCCACCTAAAACCCAGCAGGTTTACAGCCAGCACATCACCTGCGAGCAAACTCCATTGGCCAACGCTGCCAGGTGATCCTGAATTATCCACGGGGAGCATACTGCAGCTAGCACTTTCATAGTGCTCCTATGATGGGCTTGCTGGTATCATCAACCAATTCTAGGGTTGGTGCAGGACAAGCAGTTGGTTCTGGTTTCTGCTTCTTTCAAAAAAAACCAGTGGTGTGCCCCCATGAGCGATCAGTTGCCTCCTTACGGGTGGAGACCCTTGAGGTAATTTGTAGTGGTGGTAGTAGTAGTAGTAGTAGTAGTAGTAGTAGTAGTAGTAGTAGTAGTAGTAGTAGTAGTAGTAGTAGTAGTAGTAGTAGTAGTAGTAGTAGTAGTAGTAGTAGTAGTAGTAGTAGTAGTAGTAGTAG
>JABEVS010000465.1:0-49470 GCA_018290735.1 Coelastrella sp. MACC-549
TACTACTACTACTACTACTACTACTACTACTACTACTACTACTACTACTACTACTACTACAAGTTACCTCAAGGGTTTCCACCCGAAAGGAGCCAACTGATGGCTCATGGGGGCACACCAAAAAGAACCAGAAACCAGATTCAATCCGGTTGAATATCTGCAAGTTCAACTTGCAGAAGATCATCAGACTCAACCTCCAACTCAGACTCAGAAAGACTATGAAAAACATGCATAGGTGTATATGGATTGCAACGCAACAACCAGCACAAATGAACAAATGCAGCCACAAGACGCTTATCCTGACCCATGAAACGTGCCATATGAGTACCAGCTGTAGTGATAGAGTGATGCAAGGTGTCATGGCCACCAAACTGCTCAAACAACTGGGGAAAACGGGACCGCACTTGATTGTACCACTCACACTCAAAAATCACATGAGACTCATCCCCAACAGAACCTGAAGCATTTATGTCATTCGGTGCCGCACACTGTGCAGCATGATCGGATCCAAGTTTTGCAACCGTGACTGCAACACCAAGTTGAACTTGGACGACAGTTTGCGACGCATTGCAGAGCTCTGTGCACATTGCCTGTCTGTCTGCTGTGCACAAGCATCTTACACGCGGTGTAAAAGAGATAGAGCCGTGCAACAATGGATGAGCTGAACAAAAATGCAAGAGCACCGCCATCCAGGTATGACGCTACCATGCTGGTGCTGCTGGTCCGGAGCCTGAGAGTCCTGTACTTGAGTTCGCGCGAGCGCTTGTTCACACCTCCTCCAGCAGTGTGCCTGTACATGCAAGGCAAGGTGCTGTGTGCCGAGCTGTAGCTGATTATGATGATCGTCAGCAACAGCACTGAGCTGGCCAGTGAGTAGCATAGGCAGTGGCTGAGCAACCTCTCTACTGGCCCCTGAGTCTTGATCAAGACTATAGCTTGTGATGACACACTCACACACAACCACTTGCTGCATACTACATGTGTGATGCACTTTCGTTAGATGCATGCCGCTACATCCGTGTGTATCTTATCCATATGTATCTTACACAAGCAATCAAGCATTTGGTGGAGATCAGCACAGAGCGGTAAAAGCCAACACAACATTTGCTTGCGGAGTTTCTGTCATACTGTCTGACGCGAATTATGCCCGCCAAATCTGCTGAAGACACTCGGGTTGCTTCGCAACACGTCAACATGTATGTGCGTGTATCATGCAACGGTTTGTAATGTACATTAATATCTGCCATGCCGATTAGCTGGCATCGATACCTCACACAGGTCAAAAGCTCAGCAGCAAGCTTTGGGAGAGCCGCTGTCACTCTAGGATACACGTAGTTTGCTAAAACTATCATACAGCAATTTTATCAGATATGGTGCGCAGTCTTAGCTGCTTATGCAGCAATGAAGCAAGTGATTCAACAATTATGCATCGAGCATCTGTTGTGAACTATGCTGGCATTGCATGTCTGCCACTGCGATCCAAGTTGACATGGATCGTATAGGCTATAAGAAAGCATCAGAGCTCATGTGCCAAGTGATACTCAGTACCATCTGCATCAACTGCAGTCGTCGGTGCAAGACAACCTGGAGAGGATCTCTAAGCACAAGGGTGTGAAGGGTGTTCTCATTGTTGGCAATGATGGCTGCATCCAAAAGTCAACACTTGACGTGAGTTACTCTAGCTTTGAGTTACACTCGGAAAGGAAAGCTGATAATGTGTGCGAGCTATTGTGTTTCCGCTCACTTGAGCTGCTGTTGGACACTGCAGGAGCACTTGACACAAGAGTATGCCAGTATGATCCCCAACCTGACAGCACTTGCGCGTAACTTGGTACGAGAGCTTGACCCACAGGTATGTTCAATGTTTTGGTGCTGTTTCCTAACTGGCTGTTGGGTTTTGCAATGCAAACGGAACACTGACAGCCCTAGGATGGACTCTGCTTGTGCTTCCTTGGCCGCTTTGTGACGTGTGCATGCGAATAGCTCATGTCTTTTCCAACTCCCATGTGATATCCTTTTTCACACGACTGGCTGGCAACCATGCCGACTAGAACCCAGGACTGCTGCAGCAGGAATCCAGAGCAGTTTCCTGCAGGGACATGCATGGTGCAATGTGCACTTGTTGGTCACCAGCTGAGTGAGGTCTGCAGCCTGAAATCGTGTGATGTGCGCAGAATGACATGGAGTTTCTGAGAGTGCGCAGTAACAAACATGAGGTCATGGTAGCAGCAAGTGAGTGTCTTGAGACAAAGGGCTTCAGATAGGCCACATGTATCACTAATCTACTGGTCAGCTGCATGCCTTGTTACCTTGCCACGTTTGCCTCCCTATGACGTTAGAGACGTCTGCAGCAGTTGAACTTCACAGTGCTCCATGTCTTCCTTGCAGAGAATGGTTATGTGCTCATCGTCATACAGGAGGCTGGCATGGCAGCATGAAGGCTATCACACGCCAAATGACAGTGACATACTTACAGTGTAGCTTATGCACCAGAGAATACCAGCAGCATGCAACCAATCAACTGATCAGTTGCCATTACAGCAGTTGCAAACCCAAGGGATCAGGCCCTGATGATGATGCTTGGTTTGCTTCTACACTCCATTTTATGCAGCATTGGAAGATCACGGGCATCCAGTTTAGCAGCAGCTGGTGTCACATGCCAATACTTGAGAAAGCCGCACCATCAATGGAGGCTTGTAAGGCACCAGCAGCTGTGCTCATGTGTGTGATGAGGCCGCTGGCCTGGGCCAGGGTTCAGTGATGCCAGCGGTCTGACTCTTGTTCGAGTAGCTAATCTGCAAGAAATTGCTTGCGAAAAGCTTTGAGCGTGAAGCTCCAGCATCAGCCATGTACTGGTTCTCTCTCCAGCCAGAGGCCACCCAAAGCAACTGTGCATAAGTCCAATGTTGCAGGACACATGCAGTCACTGCCAGTGCAGGCTGCACCAGTGTACTTTGTCAGAGTGGTGCAGCTTGTGGCGCCCATGTCTAGCATAGTCGATGGCTTGTCACAGCAGTTGTTACTGACGAAATGATATGGCATACTGTGCATGAACCTTATGCACAATATTGTGTTGTATATCTTTGAGGCCTTAGTGGCCCACTGGCCCAGTGACTGCCACTGTAGCCTACAGCTGTGTGACAGAGCCGACTCACTAGCGCCCTGGTTGCTGATGGTTCTGAGACTTTTGGTTGAGCAGAGGGCCCGTGTACTGTGGGATCCCCACAACCCTGGGCAGTCACATGAACATCTTGGGGTACATCTGGACAGTACAAACCAGTATACGTATCGTTGTGTTGACAAATGGCATAGGGGTGCACAGCAGTACTGTGCAAGAGAGGGAACCACACCCATGGGTGGGCATGGCCATGCTGAGGCCTGCGCACTGCGCATCCCGTGAATGGGTGGCAGACCATCAACTGCCAGTGGCAGCACCACCCTGGCAACCTGAGGTTGCCAGTCACTGATGGTCCTTTGGCCTCCATACCAGGCCTGCTGGTACATCAGGCTGATGATGCCAACAGCTGGATCCTATTGCAGCTTTTGTTTTGGTTCGATACCAATACCAATACAATTGGGGGACTCCAACCCCTCCCAGCACTAGCCAGCAGGCCAGCGAATGCCTCATGGGACGCGCGGCCTCTGACCACACATTTACGGATCTCAGATTCAGTAGCAGTTTACCCCCCTGCGTAGGGCAGGTTGACCACTCGTTGAACAAGTTGTTTTATTGGTGCCTGCTGCGTGCCACTGAGTCAGCATCAGCCAGACAGTCCAGGGTTTTGCATTCAGGTGCACTCTCCTGATATAGTAATCATTTCTATCATATATGATACTGACTGACTAGGGCCTAGTCAGTCAGTCATCTGATCCAATTTAGTAAGTACCATACAGGCAGTCACTGTAACGATTACGGTAACTGTGACAGAATCCATTCAATCATCATGAAAGTATTGAACCATACTATGAACCGTATTATATGTGGCAGATCCGGGATCTGCCACATATATCTCAACTTCTTCATATATAGCTAGGCTAACTAAGACTCCTCCTGATCAGGAGGCTGAGCCTCCTGGCAGGTGACTCAGTGAGTACTGTTGAATTACTGCTTCTTCATTTATTAGCTCTGTGCAGCATGCCATGCTGTCACATGCCAGGCTGGCAGTGCTGCCTTCATGCCGGCGGTCAAGTACACCCTTTGCAAGCTGCAAGGAGTGCAGACGCCGGGTCAGTGCCAAGTTGGCGCTCCCAGAAACTGCAACCTGCCACCAGCAGGCCTGAGGTTGTGCTTGGGTGCTACCTGTCTATGGCGTATAATGTGGACAGCCGGACAGCCGAGGCAGGCACAAGCATCACACCCGGGTGGCGCCCCCACGCAAGTCAGTGCATTTGCCATTGCATCTTAACTTGTTGCATGGCTCAATTTCTTTTATAATATCCATACATAGATAGTGTATAGGTATATATCATCGCTGATAACAGAGTCTGAGGACTCCCAACTATTGGAACCATTATCAATCAACTTCATTGAGACTACGTAGTTGCGCAACTGCATGCATTTTTGCCACAGAGAGAGGCTCTCTCTGTCACCACAGGAGGTCCACGCATGATTACATATCCTCACGACTGGGGTTTGCAAATGCATGACCTGTTGATTTCTTTTCACTGTCAAACCCCTTGTACATGTTATAACCCATGCATGGCACCGTGCCGATGCCATGGCATCTCATGGGTCAAGAGAAGCCCCGCTCCTCAGCACGCTGGCCTTGTATAGCGGCTGCATTTATCATCCGAATGACCTGTAGGGGCCAAGAGATAGAACCTTCTCAGGGTTCTGCAATGCCACATCAACTTGATCATTGAGTTTTAGAGGAATACAACCACACCTTGCAAGATGCCAATGGTTGCCGCCAACTGAAAATGCCGGCCGCTGCAGTTCATGCACAATGTGGTATTTGACAGCCATGCCATGTGCACTCCAGCCATGCTGGGCCAGCATATTCTGGCCACAACAGTTGCAAACGACACACCCAGCACTCCTGGACCAGTAGGTACGCCCGCCCTCACCAGCCAAACACCCCTGAGGTGCGTCCCTTCCTGGGCCCTAGTGCTGCAGTGCCATTGCTTGTCCCATTTGCTCCACTGACCAACAAAGGATGCTGCTCATCATCTGCCCCTGACCCACTGGCCTTATCACCAACATTCGCTGCTACTGTGATTATTTCCAGTCCTCCCTGCCCCGTCTTGCCTAGCTCTATGCTGGATCCCTGCATGCCACCTCGCCGCTCTCGCACACTAGAAGACCCAAGCGTTGTGCCGCTGGCTGCTGCTAGGGATGGCTGCCGCACCATCTCCTCCATGTGTAAGCTGGTCAGGTCAAGGTCTTTAGTTGTGTGCAAGAGGAAAGTGCCACTGACTATTGTGACAAAGCCACATCCTTGCGTGGCCATCTGTACAATGCTTTGCTCATCCTGCAACCAAGGCACAGAGCAGGCATGATATGTGATGCAGCAAGCCCAACCATGCTGTTTACGTGTTGGCGTCTGGGGCATCATTCTACATACTGGCCTAATCTCCTGTGTTTGCAACAGTTGCTGCAAGATATCACGTGTCCACTTTTGTCACAACAATATTGCCAACTGCATACCATCCATGTAGACCGCTTGTTCACCACCAACACCACTGTGCTGCATGGCTGACAGATGCCACCATACTGACCTGGAACATAATTTCCGAAGCGACGATGGTGAGGAGTGTGAACATCACATAATAGATGGGACTGACGATGGCTGTGTTGAAAAGATCCAGTGCTTTATTGAGATAATTCATCTGGGTGAGTAGGCAGGCGACTACAATCTGCAGAGCAGCAGCCGCCTCCATTAAGGCTCGCTTCACCTGGCACAAGAAGTCCGATGCCATGCAGGTACTGATTCGATATGCTCAGCATGCTTAGGAGGTAACAAGCAGTACATGCCTTACGTCCTGCTTGCATTATGCCTGGTGTTCTAGGTGATGCATAGTGTCCTGACTGTGGTCATAGCAAAAGTATTACTCCTCTGCTGGACCACACCAAAGATGCTTCCAGAGACATACGACGCAATGCTTACCCCAAGAAACAGATAGAAGTGTATGTATCCCAGCTGGTTATCGCCTTGGAAGGTCAGCTTCAGCGCTACGCCAAGTGCCTACAGCAGCAGGGTCAGCAGGGAAGGGCTGCTGCTGTTTACAACGGGCTTCTGCTTGGGCAGCTCTGGCACAGGCTTTCAAGTGGTGCTACGCTTCCTGGCCACTGCAACGGCATGTTTCCAGCTCAGCACTTGAATGATCAGAACTTGCTATGTACATCTCTATATCTCTCCAACATCAGCGGATGTTAAGTCACACGCTGCTGGTGGTGGACCCACTGCTTATCCAGAACACGTGCCACACTCACCTTACAGCTTGTGACTGTGAACGAGCCTGCTAATGAGCAAATCCCGATGTAGACCAACACATTCTCAGTACCATGTTCAGGTGAGACCCAGAAGATTAAGTAGAAAATAGCTGCAACAGCAATTACTGAATACAGCATGAAACCTGCAAAGGCAGCAAGTACGCAACATGGTGAGCGGCGGTGCTGTGTAGGTGGTCTTGTACCTTTCTTGGGCCAACTGAGCCTGGCAGTTACTAGACCATTCTGCAGACAGCCTGCACCAATTGCATCTCTGCCGTTGGTGCCCCTGATGACATGTACTACTACTCTACTTACTACTGCTATATGTTTGCTACTGCTGCTGGGGCTGATGGCATCTCCAGTACAACATCCTCAAATACCGAGGATGCAACATTTGGATACAGCAAGCTTCAGAGCAGTGCACTCTGCGGTAGTGCCCTGCTAGCAGCACCGGCTTGAAGTATCAGGCTTTTTACTGTTTGCAACAGCTCACCTGGCTGCATGGCGAGCTGCCAGACCTGTGTTACCGACTCAATGGGGCGTTCTGCTGGTGCGTGCAGTACTATAGTTATGGATCCCGTTATGCACAGGATGCATCCAAGAATGCCAAACACATTCAAATGCTCCTTCAGGAAGATATGTGCCAGAACAGCACTGCAGAAGCAGCAAGAAGCACCTGATTGTGTTAAGAGAGTAGTGCCTTGTGCACAACACTGGAGTATCACCACTGCTGATGCTGCTGATGGTGTTCCCCCTGACACAAGCCACTACTGGTTGACCTGCTGTTGCAGGCCCTTCCTGCAAGGTTTTGGCAGCGGAATATTCGGCCCTCTGCCGTATTTCCTCTGGTCAGCACTGCTGCACAACGAATGCTGCATACCTGACAATGATGCTCAGAGCACCTAGGGGTGTAACCAAGACAGCTGGGGCGAAGGCGTATGCTGCAAAATTTGCCAGCTCCCCAATCACCATTGATAGTAGCCCTGCCCACCATAATGGCTCTTTCAAGTACCCAAACCCACCAGCACCTGCAGAGTTTCAGGTCAGTTAGTGCAATGTCGTTGCTACTGTGGACCGCTAAGAGACGCCCTAGTGATGCCCAAGATACCACGCGCTATAAAGCTTTGACCACACCTGCTCGAACCCCTGTTGTCCCTGCAACGCGCAGTCCCCTCTTCTTGATGATGAAGCTGCTGCCTATGAACACTGACGAGCTGACCGCCAGCGCCAGGCCCACTGAGCGGCCAGACCACATATTCTTAGTTTTCAAAACACATGCTACGGTGGTCGCCCCATGGCTTAGTTGAGAGATGCGGCAGGGCCAACTCGGAAGTGGAGGACCAGGTGTCTCACACGGTTGCTGTCGGCCACGCACCTTGACGTGATCCCATTGCATACAACACAGGTGGGTATACCAGGCTGGCTGCACGTGATGTTCGACCTGCTGGTTACATTGCGGTTGCGTCGTTGCGAAGGGTTGACCTGCCATGCTTCATGAAGAACCCAGCAGTTACAGGCAAGCTCTGCAGTTGGCAGAAGATTTCCTTTTTCTTGTGGCTTGCAAAGCAGGAGCCCGATGGCCGTGACACCTCAGGTCCCAGAAACAAAGCTGCTCACGCTTGCTGATCACTCAGTGCCGGTACCGTGGCACGGCAAAGTAGGCATTCAAGACCAAACAGCCATGCTATGCAAGTACAGGGGTTTGCTCCAGCCCCACACTGTCTTGTTGCGATGGCCCAGCACCTAGGGTTGAAGCCGCTGCAGCTACATCAACATCCTGCTGCTGCTGCTGCTGCTGCTGCTGCTGCTGCTTGGCTTTAACCCTTCGCTTCACTGCTAAGAGCTTCTTGTGCTTGGACCACCACGTCTGCATGTACAGAAACAGTCTCTTGTCCCTCCCACTGAACACCAGCCCACTCCCAGGCTGGCTAGTATTGCCCTGCACTGCCGGCAGCAGTGCTGCTGCAGAATGGCCAATACTCTGGTACTGTACACCATTAGCTCCATGACCATTGTCGTCAGCAATGACGTGCTGCTGCTGCTGCTGCTGACTGTGACTTTTTCTCAAATCTCCTGCGTACTTGAGCACTGGAAAGTGTCCCATCAGAGGAAGGAATCCCCCTCTGTGCTTCAGTTCATATTCCACTCTCTTCCTGGTCGTAGCTTCATCATCTCTGCTGAGTGTTGCTCTGACAGCTGCAGCCTGTGCTGCTGGTAGCTTTGCACCAGGCCTTGTTTGGCCATAACGTGGCAGAAACCTGTGCTTGCAGTTCAGCATGTTCACCATGTCCCGAACCATGGTGCCCTGCTCGAGGGGAAACATACAGAGAAAGGGCACGCAGCAGTGACATCTGTATGAAGTCATTGATACATGTTGAACCCAAGACAGAGAATCCAGGTTACCAACTGATGTAGCTGACAGCAATGACTTCAGCGGTTCCCACAGCAGCAGTGAACACAACATTGCTGGCATCCCAATACCAGGGCAGGTGCTGGTGCGGCTCAACTTCATAGAAGCTCATGAGCTTAACCCTCCTCAAGACGCTGCATTCGCACCTTTGTTTGGTGTATGAGCTGCTCTACAGAGGTGTCACCATGTTCTACCGCTAAGGAGGGTGTTCCATTCACCTCCAGCAACCAGGGGTGCATGTTGTCATCAACTAGGTAATCAAGACCCAGCAACTGGAGGCAGACACAGCATCACAACACAACACAAGCAGCCACCACACAGTTGAGACATGCAGCCTGGGGACCAGAAAGGGAGGGGCGGCCAAGAAATCAAGGGGAATAAGCATTGTAGATAATGACAGGAGTGCTTCAGCTCACTGAGAGTGCCCTGTTGTTCCATACAACCATCACAACCATATCATGCACCTGCACCTGCTTGCCCTATGCCAGGATGCTGCAGAACTGGTAACAGCGTAGTAGAGTCAATGCATATCCTATCATAATGATTTGCATGCAAAAGATAGACAACCCTGTTGCATGCATCATGTGATGGCCTCTTACCTCAAAGGTTGAGTGTGGTGGCAGTCCTGCTGCTGTGTGTTCCTGCCTGGCCTCACTCATGGCTGCACATGCCACCTGGGCAGCACTGCCGACCAACTTGTTCCACAGCTGCTTGTAAGCATCAGCACCTGCAGACAGCAAAACACAGCAGATGCAGCAGTGCCTTTCACAGGTCAACAAGTCCCAATGGGATACCCAACAAACAAGCACGAACCACATTGCAGGGGAGTACACAAGGAAACATATGTCGGTGTGAAGTTATTCATGGGTTCTTCAATGTCAACCCAGTATGCTGACTTGATCATCAACCATGCAGCGGACTGTACTCGACATGCACTCCGTTGTGGTGCTTACCTAAATGCTGCTTCAGCATGGTCATGTTCCAAACTGTGCCATTGACATTCTGTGCGTAGTTGGTGATGTGTCCACGGGCAGCTGCACCGTCATCATCACTCAGACTGTCCAGGTCATAACTGCGGGATGAGCAGTGGCAGACAGGTTGTTCATAATTGGAGATCAGACCAGCCATGTCCTGCTATCCAAGCTAGCCAGTTGACAGGTGAATGAAGCTCAATCAGTGAAGCCTGGCGAGAAGCTAGCTGAGTTGGTCACCAACTCAGTTCAGCGCATAGCTGAATCAGGCAACCACACGAGGCTGAGCCAGTTGGTGCAGGCTTGGTAGTTTGTTGCAAATCTTGACACCCCTCACCTGTCAGTGCTGAACAGCACCAGCCCCTGGGTGTGCAGGTAAGCAGTGAAGGGATCTACGCCAGTTACCAACAGCCATAGCCGAATGCCAAATTTGCAGTTGTTTATAAGCAACGGGTTTGATACATACCGCTGAGCCAGCACAAAGGGCTTGGCGCTTGGCAGCCTGCAGGACATGAGGCACAACGAAGACAGCATGAAGCAGCACTGCAGCCCAGTCACCAGAAAGCAAGGACATGCATTGTTTGTCAAATGATGAATAACAGTACATGCTGAGGCATTTCCTTGCATTGATGTGCACTGGCATAGGACCACCAAGGAATGGCCAGGTGTTCATTGTGAGCCACTTGTGATGAAGCAGACACATGGGGCCCTGGCCAACACTTGTCTCCGTCAAATCATGCAGCCATTGGGGGAGCTTCAGCTGACTGCAGGAAACTACAAGCCCTCACCTGGGCTTCAAAGCTGCCTGATAGGCTTGCTGCCCTGGCAGCAGTGCTAGGCCCTTGCCCAGGTGCTGTGAAGTTTTGAGCATCCATGGCCCTGGATCTACCCCTTGTGCCGCCTGCTGACGCAACCACGCCTTCCACTGTGGCAGCTCTGCAGGAAGGCTGTACGACTGGGGGACCAGCTGCCATGCCTCCTCACCATATGCTGCACTCAGGGTGGTGCTCAGGCGGCGCTGTGTCACAAGACCAGCAGGTGGTAGCACGCGAAACAGATAATATAAGGTGGTCAAGCCCTGCTGGATGTGACCACACGTGGCTTGAGATGTACTCAACATGGTTCGACATGGTGATGGTCTGGAGCTAGTATATGTGTTGGAATGTTCTACTGCAAGGCAGGCCAGTTATGGTGGGGACAATGGCTTGAATTCCAGCAACTAATCGCCAATACAGAAAGTATGAGGCGCCCCCGGGGCGCACCCTTCTGACGCAAGGGGCGCCAACATGACACACACCTTCTTGGTTAGGCAGTACATGCCCGGCACAGCTGATATGAGCTGTCCTGCTTTCAAAAGAGGCACTGCTTTCAGTGCTGAGCGTGCTGGGCTCCACAGCATGTCCCAGTCACCGGGGCGCTGGAAGCCCAGGGGCCCAGGCACAGGGGCAGCTTTGGGGTAACCTCCGGTACGCACGCCGCCTGCACGCCCACTCAGCACGTGGTAACCCGTCGGTCATTGCAGCAGAACCCACTGAGACCAATTTGTGATAAGTGCAGATAGGGCACGGCTGGTTGGTTAAAGGAGCTGGCAACCACTATCAAAACTTTTATGAGAATAGATGTTGCGACCTTTATAAAAAGTGCTATCAAAACAGACATTGCTGCTGCTGCTGCTGACGGACATGAGAGGCATGATGCACTTTTGCCTGACCTGCATCAAAGAGTGCTTGCTGCACCAAGCACTTGTCGGCTCCGCCCTTGAAGCGCCTTTCATCATGCCAAAACCTAAAAGAGCCGCAGTTCTTTTCAGCAACCGATATCTTTCTCCTGTCGTTGGGTTCTCCCTGCAGACGATGCCATCAACAGTGTTCAGAGTATGTTGCAGCGGCGGCAGGTGATTGAGCTAGCTCGCTGCATGCTGCCAGATCCAATAAATAGCTGCTGTTCTGCTCTTTGCCAGGTGCTGGCTCCCTTCGGCTGCGCAGTGGAGGGATGGGCCACACCGCAGCATACCACTGTGCTGTAAGCAAGCATGCAGAGCTGACATGCAGGTTCCGTTGCCCCGTTCGGTCAGATAGAGACCCTGGCATGCAGACTTACGACGGATTTCAAGCCTCCTACTCCTACAGCCGACTGCACACTCCGGCCACTGACCGATACTGTATATGGCTTCCGAGGTCGCCTCATACGCCTGCTGAAGCTGCTGGCGCTGAACAATTGGTGAGAAATGGAGCAGTACGTATTGATGCTATCCAATAGATCGGGCATATTCCTAGACGGCATGCAGCCACTGCGGAGCATACGAACTCTTGAGGACTTTTAGCGCGCGATGCATTGGATGCTGATGGCGTGCTGTCAAGGGATTGAAACAATCAACGCTATCTGCATACAACAATGATCACACAGCTGTCTGACAGGTAACTGATGGAACAGTCAATACAATCCAAAGTCGTGCACTGCGTATTAAGTTGCATAGCATTTGCGTATCCTAGTACACACTTCCTCTCATTAGCTGCATCACCCTCCAGTACTCGTTGGGCATGCCCGGATCCATCTCTGAGGCATGACATGTCATACCACCACCGGTCAACTGCTGCAGTACGGTTTGTTGCAGGTAAAAAGTCTGACCTATGTGACAAAAACCACTCAGACAACCACATGTGCCCTGATAACGCGTTCATAAGACAGCAACACAAACAGCACGCATGGTGCCCTGATGCCAGAGTGTACTCAACTGCTGACAGCCAGCTTATGGGCACAACTTGACAATGGACACCGCGTCAATGAGTAAGTCTACATTAAGCCTACGTTTGTGCTGCGTCCAATGACAGGCCCCACCGTCATTTTGTTAAAATGTAGATGTTGAGTCACACGCATTGGGTTGCCGGAGTAGAAACAGCAATCACACCCTCCACAAACCAGTCAGGTGGTGGTTCGGCCACGACATGTACACTGCACCGGTAACAGCTGTCAACCAACTTTCGGATAGTCACCACTCCATGTTGCGAGTTTATTACCTGTCGAGGTACTGTCATCTCTGTGCTGCACATGTTGTTGGGCATGAGCAACATGTTGTTCTCAGAGTTGAACTGTGCTGGTGTTCAGCATTTGCGGGAGACGCACCCACAGTTGGACTTCTCGCAGCCTACCTTGCCTTCATTCTTGACTGCCCATGCTTATATGCTGCCTTTGTACCAATTCTTGGCTGCGATAGTTGGGTTTGCCTCTTTTGTGATGTTAGTGCCAGGTTGGTTTGTTGGGGTTTACAAGGCTTGTACTGCCACCCCCCACTGAGTGGGATTTTGTGCCGTGACGGCACTTTTGCCCCTGAGGGTGGCTAAATCTTGGTGTGCCACTGTGGCTGAGCCACCAAGTACTTCTCCAAAGGGCCTTGCGACCGGAAAGGGTAACTTCCCTCCTTCCTTCCTTCCTCCCAACTTTCAGATATTTTGTTTATCATTGCCAGTACCCCGATGCCAACGTACAAGAGAACAACTGGTGGGCTGCCAGGTCAGGCTAGATCAATGGGCTTTCAGGTGCAGACTGTCTTGTCCTTTCTGTAATTATTCCCCATCTTGTACTTGTGCTTCTCCTCTTCCGTGGCAACATTCAGCAGAGTGCCTTTACATGCTGCCGGGGTTGGTATGGATCCTGCTGCAGAAGCTGCTGCTGTGATAGGGGCCTTGAGCTTTGCCTTGCAGAAGTAACAGCAGTCAACAATGAAGATGCAGTTGTGTAACATCACATTGCAGAACCACCACCTTTACTTTTCAGATGCTTTGCTGCTGTCATACATTCCCGGAAATTTCTTTGGCAAAGAACAGCCAACTGCAACCCACATTCCACAGAGAGCACAACAAGGGCCTGGACAAATGCACAAAGCAGTGCTAGACTTGAGAAGGGATTGAGAGGTAGGTTGGCTTCTGGCTAGCAGCTATGGCATCCTTGCGTTTGTTGTATAGTGCCACAAAATTCACTCCCCCCCCCTCGAGACGCCTCATACGCAGCAGCCTCCTCAGTCAGCACAGAGGAGTAAAGGCCGCTTGCATTGAATGCAGCTACCTCCATAGCAAGCTGGCACATTGCAGCATGCAACAGGGCACTGTCTTGCAGCATGAGAGTGCAGCAGGAGGGGCAACCTTGATAGAGGCACTCTACAACCGACCACTGTGCATACCAACTCTTGACATAATCTGCCTTATTGTATGGTCTGCAATATTGTATGATCTGCAAACATCATATGCTTATCACTGTGGCTACTCAATTATGTCTCGCTTGCTTGATGGCAGAATCCAACCTGTATGTTTGCTGCTCTAAGGTGGTGCAAGCGCTCCTGCAAAAACGCATTGCAGCCACCGCGTATGTTGGCAGGGCCCCGAGCTGCTTTAGCTGCTGCTCCACCCCTTCTGCCCTTGGCTTGAGCAAGCAGAGCTTTGCTGGTTGTTTGCGTCCTGTTTAGGTGCTTGCCCGATTACTGCAGGGGCTGGAACTTCTGAAAGCGCACTTGAACCACCATGGCATAGTCGTTTTTGTTTGCAGGATGCGTACGTGATACTGGTGTGGCTTCTGTATTCCTGTTGTCAGCCAAAATTGCTGGTCAATTACTGTTTGATGCTTAAACAGTGGTACTGTTACAGGTACCTGTACTGATGGGCTGCGAACTGCCTCGCAAGATGCTTGCAAAGTGGCAGTCACCCTCATACAGCAGTCAGCAACAGTCCAGTGGGGCTGAAGGGATAGACTGTGGCATCAACATGATGGTTTTTATGTGACTGCAGCACATGCAGTGAGTGTTGAGCAGTGCAACCAGACCCCAAAAGGTACCGCCGAGGACTGTCAGTCAACATCATATGCGCATGCGTACGGTACTACTGCTGGCACAACAACACTCTCACACAACACAATCAACAAAGGGCAAGACACAGCTGTAACAATTTAAACTCGGAATGCGTAGAATGGGTGGATGTTCAGCAGAGGCTGCATTCTGCACTCATAAGTATCGGCGAGTCATAAGTATCGCCGGGCGACATGCTACAGTATTACGGGTCTCCGGAGACGCACCTAACACAACTGATCTCCTTTTGTTTCGACAGATAAAGCTCATAATGACGTCAGGACGCGGGAGCTACCGGTATAAGAAAGATGTCTAAGTTTTGAATTTGAACAGGCAGCAGTTACGGTTACACACGTGCAGTGAATTCCTTGCTACAGACCTGCTTTGAACATTACGCATAATATTGTGCAGAGAGGGGGCATTAAGCGCGCCGATCAAGGCTAATAGCTGCTGACCTCACCGCTTGCGCAGAGAGAGGTCCGAGAGAGAACCTGCGAGTTGCAAAGCCTCGGATCGTCTAATACCAAGTGCCTGTCCTTGAAATCCGTCGCCTTTGGTTGGTATAGTGTTTGGCTGTACAAGTCCACACCGGCATGGCTACACTGTCATGCCTCAAAGGGCCTTGCCCCCAAGCACAACGCCAAGCATGTCCAGTGCGCTCTCCGGTTACAGGTCCGGTATACCGATGATACAGCGTTTCTGCGTAAACTGCAGCCTCGGTGCATTCAGGCATGCAGCTCTGTCGCTTCTGACGCTTCTTCGTTCCACACTGCAGGTGCTCTCAGGCCCTGCTCACAAGGTAGATGTCGCTGTAACAGCATACATGCATTCAGAGGAGAAGAGGGGAGTAGAAGCATGCCAAGAATGTCAAATCCCCCTCAGCCACGTAGTGATAAGGGTCTCTCTACCCCTCCAAATACACCCTTGTCTCTCAGCACAGGAGATTCAGCAACACACAGCAGTTCAGATAGTGGTTTTGTCAGCAGTAGTGACACAGAACGAAGTGGCAGCGCAGAACCCAGGCATGGTAGAGCACAGGAGCCTGCACCTACAAGTGGAAGCTCTGGTGGCCTGATGGCAGCGAGCAAGAAGTCATCCTTTCCAGTGGCTATTGTTGCTGCACTGGTTACAGCACCTTTTGCTCGGAGGGTGAAACCAGGGACAACCAGCCCGGTTGAAGATGCAGCAGCAATTTACACCAGGCCTCAGGCGGATGACGCACTAACTGTTGGCAGCACAAGAGATAACAGCAATGGTGATGCTCTTTCAGCAGCAACTGCAACACTTGGTCCTCACCACCCAACTGCTGCAGATGAGTTTATGGCAAGCAAGGCGCCAGCCACTGTACCACCAGCAACTGCAGCAGCAGCAGTGGAAGAGCTGACAAGCCCTGTTCATGTTGGCACGTCAGCAGTGCATGCACCTGGAACCAACAGCAGTGACAGAGACAGCAGAGTTGCAAGATCTCAAGGAACAGCAACAACACCATCACCAGCCACACAAGCAGCAGCAGCAGCAGCAGACCAAAGTGAAACACAAATGTCTAGCACATTGGAGTTCTCTGCCAGTGTTCATCCAGCAGCAGCACCTCCAGCAGTGACAGCTGCAGCAGCAGCTGAGGCCGCACCAGGCAGACCGACCGAAACCCCACATTTCCGACACCCCTCATCCACCACAGTATCAACAACTGCTGCTCCTGCTGGTGGTGGTGGTGGTTCACAACCTTTTGCTACTCAACCTGTTACTAATCAAAGCAGTTGTGGCTCCCCCACTCCTGGGCCCTCTGCTCTGCAACAGTTTGCCTCCAGCAGCTCTCCAAGTACACTACCACCAGCAGTAGCAGCAGCAGCAGCTGCTGCTGCTCACAATGACTCAGGATTCACCTCACAGCCGCTTGACAGCTGGAGCTCAGACTTCGCTGACTTTGATAATGAAAGCGAACAGCAGACCAAGCATCGAGTCATAGAACTGCTGGCACACCCCGAGCAGTCTGAGCAACAACTGCAGCAGCAGCAGGAAGCACCCGACCGGCAGCAGGGTGTTGGAGTGGTTCCTGAATACAGGGATGCCATGGTGGCTGCTGCCAGGAATATCTCAGCGGGTGAGTGGGCGACGTTGTCACACAGCATTGTTGGCGTCACATATGTAGAGCTGTGATGCTGGCACTCAGGCAGATATGGAATTCCGCAGTCTCCAGGTTGCTCTTGAAGGTGTGATTAGATGCAACTTTTTGAAGTCGTGCATACACTCAGAGGCTTGCAGCTGCATGGCTGGGAAAGCAACAGTTATAAATCTTACTGTGGGTCTACCATTCTCTGATCGGTTCACACAGGCACACCTCGCCCCCCTTCACCTCACAGCAGCAACAGCAGTCCAGTCAATGCAGGCGGCAGCAGCAGCGGTGAAAGCAGTAGAGCAGCAGCCAGCCCTGGCTCTGGTAAGTCTTTGCCAAGGGTCTCAAACAGCAATGCCACCTCAACTGGGGACAGAAGTGCCATCAGTGCTGCTGATTCAGGTGAGCCTTGGAGTGTTGACTCACTCAAGCCCAGCAGAATGCATTCACCAAGCAGCAGGAACAGCTCTGTGAGCAGCGCAGGCATAAGTGCAGAAAGGAATGTAACAGTTGATGCCGCAGCAAACCAGCCTCAGCAGCAGCACCCTGGGCCTAACATCTTCTATCAGACGATGCCAGAGCAGCAGCAGCAGCGTCTTCGTGAAGAGTTGCGCCGGAGGGTTGACAGGCAACGGCAGGAGCAGCGGCAGCGTGATGAGGAACAGCAGCTGCACTGGAGCAAGCAGCACCCCGGCCCCAACAGTTACTTTGTCAAGCCAGCAGCAGATACAGAACCTCATGCTTCCTCAGGTGACCCTCATGAGTTCCATATTCCTTGTTTCTAGATGGAAGAACCTGCATGACACAATTGTTGCACAGCCCTGCATGGCTGGTAATCGTCTTGTGCAAGCCTGCAGCAACTCCCAGCATGAAATCAGTGTAGCCGTTGGCCTTGCGGGTCTTTCTGGAAAGCATTCTCCCCTCCCTCCGGGTTGCTACTGCTGCAGGTGGTGCTGTGAATTGTGAGGATGCAGTATGGACAGCAGCAGCAGCAGCAGCTCAGAAGGCAGAGGCTACTGAGCGTATTGCTGCTTCACATGGCGCAGGGGTGTCTGGCAGCAGCAGATGGTGGTACTGGTGGCGAAAGGGTGATACTACCACCAACAGCAACAGACAGCGGCAACAGCGGTCTGATCACGACGATGAGTTCTAGGGTGTCTGTGCCTGTGGGCGTGTGTGATCTGCTGGATGATCCTGGGCTACTTCACCGGAGCCATGCAATGCAATGCGTCTACAGCAGATCAGCAGTGATGCACTTCTCAGCACGTTGCTCCAAGAGCATCGTTTGTTGTCATCAGTTGCCATAATCGTGCTGATGTCGGTTCTTGGTACCTTCAGCCCGCCTGTGAGGGGTCTGGGGCCCGTTGTTGTTTTGACAAGGATACTTCCCAGATATGGCATGTCCAGGCGCTGATTGCTACCCGGTTTGTCTCTTCTGAGTGGCGATGACTTCTCAGGGCCTCTTCTGTGACCCTTAGCAGGTCATGTCATGGTAAATGATGCAGCAATGCAGGTGCTTATTACAGAAAAGTCCGTTGCTTATACACTTGCAGGCTGTGGAGGTAAGCTGTACCTTTCCATCAGCATTCTGCGTGGAAATGTGTATGTTGTTCTGTGTATATCTGAATGGTTCTTTGTCAAGTTGTCCGAGGTGTTTTTCTAGAAGCTCCTGACTGACGTACCATTGGCGCGGCCTCTGACACCCCTGAACGTTCTCCTCGCGGTTGGCAGCACCGCGACAGCCACTGATGCCAACGATCGGAGTTATAGCTTGTTTTATGATGATTTTGATTTCTTCAGCGCCGGTTTGCCTCTTGATTGTGCAACGCCAGGTTCGACAAGTGATGTCACACCCAAACCAACAGTCGTCACTGACCCAGGCGACTTGCGGCCCAAGCTTCCAGATTGCAGAGAACAGCAGCACTGAGGGCTATGCTTAAGCCTGCCACAGCTGCTGACCTATATTAAGCTGGTACTACCCAATACCAAGCAATCTGAACCTCCTCGCACTTTGCGAGTAAGCCTTGGTGTAAGCAGCTGTGCAATACACACACGTACATCTAGTTTGGCCTGAAAAGGTTTTGGGGCGACCATCCAGCACGATGTCGACGTCAGCTGGCCCTGGTGCGCTCAGCAGCAGTAGTCTCACTGAGCCCTCACAGGTGCTCAGAGGGCATGCAGCAAAGATCAAAGCACACGTGGTAGGAGGTCACCGATTTGTTACTCCTGGTGAGGCTGCTGATCTGCGTTGAGCAGAGCTATCAGAATGCAGCTAAGTACCTGGTGCATTGTGCAAACAGCCCTGTGCCTGGAAACACACGGACTACGACCTGGCGCCTTCCTGCTTGAATGCTTTCCTCTTGCTGCTGTGATCACGTTGCTTGATTCAGTGATGGCCTTTTATTGTCTCTTTTGGTTTATGCATACAGGCGTCAGACCAGCCAGAGGAGGTACTCACATGAATTTGCGAGGCCTGACAAGTGGCAGCTTTACTGTTGCTGCTATCGGGCCCAGGAGAACCAGCATTTCTGTGAAACCTTACCGCCTTCCACCAACAGCAGGGTCAGCACAACCGTCCCAAACTCAACCAGGGCACAGGAACACAGTGATTGCAGCAGCTTCGCGACGCAGTAGCAGCAAAAGCAGAGCTGCAAAACAAGACAGCAGCGGCGGCAGCAGTGGCAAGGGCTTTGGGAACATCAACACGAACAGTAGCAGCAGTAGTTCTAGGAAGAATAGCGGTGGAAGCAGCAGTAGGCGACACCAGGACAAGCACACCAGTGGCAGAGAACCAACATCTGACAAGAACACTTCTACTGCACAAGGTAGACACAGGACGCAGCCAAAGAGGTCTGAGCCCACCAGCATCAACACACCTGAAGCAGCAGCAGCAGCAGTAGCGCCTAAGCCCAGTGACCCACAAGAGGCAGCAGGACACATAGAAGTCCCGCCTGGTCCCTCAGCAATTGTCTCAGCACAACAGGCGGCTGACACTGCTGCTACTGCTGCTGCCGCTGCCACAACACCCACAAGCAGCCCTCCAGCAGCACATGGTGTGGTGCCTAAACCCTGGCTTGGCCAGTACCCTGTAGCCCCCGGGGATGACTGCACGCCACCCAGCCCAACACTCCCTGACATCCCTCCCTGGGGCAATGGTGGCCTGGGGCCAGATGGGCCTGACAGCAGCCAGCCTGATCAGCCCTCAGGACCCTCAGGTATGATGAGCAAACATGAAGTTGCAGTGCTGAATGGGGCAGAGCCCAACACCTGAGATGATGTTGTACAGAGTACCTCAGCACATGGCCTTTTGTGCCATTGCATGGGTATGTTCTGCAGGAGTATGCCACGCCGGTGATCATGAGTGTGGGCCAATGGGTCTGAATGAATTTCAGTAAGCGTTTTGCCTAGCGGCCACATGGGCAGTGCTGATGAAACATGAGACTGGCCTCTGTAAGGTCTCCCATCACTGCTACACCCACCTGTACATGACACTGCTGACCCGTCACCCTGCTGTTGCAGGATCAGCTGGCAGGGACAGGTCAGATGAACCTCAGGCTCCCGCTCATCTGGACAGCTTGCCACACGATGAGCAGCGGCATCAGGACTCTTGGCCACAGGCAGCAGCAACTGAAGCAGCAGATGATGCAGCAGCAGATAGAGCCAGCAGCAGCGCTACTGCGGAGCCAACCCCAACGGCTGCAGCTGTTGCAGATGTGCAGGCAGGTTCCAGCAGGCGGGACACCTCAGCAGCAGCTGCTGCTGCTACCGATGAACTGCTGCAGCATGTGAAGTCCCAGGCTGGCACCTTCAGAGACATGACTGGCATGGGCAGCAAGGAATACATACAGACACTGAATGAGCCCCACTTCCCCTCATTGGAGGTGTCAGAGACTGTTAGGAAGAGTGATCCAGGCTCGCCTGGCAGCAGCAGCCAAGGTGGCAGCAGCGCTGAAGGGGACAGCAGTAGCGTTGAGAGTGAGAATGTATCCGACAGGTTCAATCGTTGGCAACATCAGCGGCAGCAGCAGTTGGGTCCCGAGTCTTCTGCTGAGTTGGACGAGATCCATGCATGTATTGGCTTGATGTCTGCAACTGCTGGGCGTGCTGCTGCTGGAACTGCTGTCAATCCAGCCCCGGCAGCAGGAGGCCTGACAGCTGATGAACTCAGGCTGGGGCCTGGAGCAGCAGACACAGACCGGTATAAAGCACTTGAGGAGGCAGCAGGAGAGACAGCAGAAGCAGCGACTGAGCAGGGCAGTAGTAATAGTAGCAACAGCAGCACCAGACGGCGAAGGAAGGCCAGCAAGGATGGTAGCAGTAGCAGCAGCAGCAGCGAGGCAGAAGCTGCCAGTGTGGCTCGTTACATGGCCTTTGCAGATGATGAGAAGGTGGAAGAGCAGCAGCCGCCTGAAAGCACCAGCAGCCTGTCTGATGCACCGGCTGCTGCGTATGATTTGGCTGAATCTGAGCGACTGATGTCCACCAGTGCTGGCGCTGCTGCTTCAGGACTCGAGGGCCCTGCACCAGCAGCAGGAGGCCTGACAGACCAGGAGGTCAGGCTAGGGCCTGACGGAGCAGATGCTCAGCGCTACCACGACCTTGAACAAGCGGCTGGAGAGGTGAGCCAGACTGCAGGTAGCAGCAGCAGCAGTAGCAGCAGCAGCACACCTGTGCCTGCTTCTATGAGCCCAAACGCACCATCCCCTGGTTCAGTGATCCTGGAGGACAGCAGCAGCATGTCGCCGTCTGAAGCTGTGCAAGCCACTGTGTCAGGTGCTGATCCAACATCAGGTGGCAGCACGGCACAGCAGCTGGGAACATTGGGAGGTGACATCGGTGGATCTGCTGCTGCTGACACTGCTCCTGTACTTGACAAGGGGAGTAGAGGACCTCAAGCAGCAGCCAAGGGTGAGGTCAATATGGAAGGTGCAGCAGCAGAGTCTGCTGCTACTGCGGCTGTGGAGGGGGCACAGCCTGTGTCAGAACAGGTCGACAAGCAGCAGCAGCAGGGCACTGAGTTGACTGATGCTCCAGCCACTGCTGCTCATATGGATGAGTCAGAGCGCCTGACGCCTGCAACTGCTGGGCGTGCTGCTGCTGGAGCTGCAGTCAATCCAGCCCCGGCAGCAGGAGGCCTGACAGTTGATGAACTCAGGCTGGGGCCTGGAGCAGCAGACACAGACCGGTATAAAGCACTTGAGGAGGCAGCAGGAGAGACAGCAGAAGCAGCGACTGAAGCACCGCCAACCAGTAGCAGTGTTGCCACACCAGACACTGCTGCCGGCACTGCTGGTGCTGCTGATGTTGCTGCTGCTAGGACAGGCCAAATCACAGATATCTCAGGAGAGGGGTTCGCTAGGGAGGCTTTGTCAGCAGGAGGTGCAGCAGATAATGCAGTGGACAGCACACAACTGCAGTCTGATGCGCCGGCTACTGCGTACGATCTGGCTGAATCTGAGCGCCTGATGTCCACCAGTGCTGGTGCTGCTGCTTCAGGACTCAAGGGCTCGGCACCAGCAGCAGGAGGCCTGACAGACGTTGAGGTCAGGCTGGGGCCTGACGGAGTTGACTCTGACAAATATCAGGCACTGGAAGCAGCAGCAGGTGAGACGGCCACCGCAGAGAGCAGCGGCAGCAACAGGAGGGAGGTGGGCACATCTGATACATCAGCACCATCATCAGGGGGCCTGACAGAAGCAGAGGTTGGGCTGGGGCCTGAGAGGATCAATGACGACAGGTACAGGGCCTTGGAAGAAGCAGCTGGTGAGGTGGCAGCAGCAGCAGCATCTGCCAACACATCATCAGGGGTGACGCCCTCATGCCTGAATCACCCAGACCTGGAGGGTAACTCAGCAGCAGATGTGGCAAAAGACATGGCCCAGCAGGGGCTAGGGGCAGTAGCAATATTTGACAGGGATGTGGCCCCAGGAGATGCTGTTGAAGGTGGGGATTATAAGCCTGACTACCAGGCATTTGGTGGCCAAGTTCCCGAGGAGTATAGTGGGAATCGTCCAGCAGCAGATAGGCACACTGCTGGTGGAGATGATGACTACCAGCCTGACTATCAGGCCTTTGGAGGTCAGGTGCCAGAGCAGTACAAGGACACATCTTGCGCAGAAAGCAGTGAGATATACAGCCAGCCAGGCAGCTCTCAGGCACATGCGCATGAGGACACTGCAGCCACTGCATCACACAACTTTGCTGCTGATGCCTCCGCCAAGGCCAAGGAGTCGCTTCACAAGGCGGTACAGAAGGTCAGGGAGGGCAGCAGCACTGCTGGTGACACACCTGAGACAGCAGCAGAGCAGGGCAGCTCAGCAGCAGCACAGCGGGGCCTGCACCGCCCAGCTTCACCAAGTGCTGCTGGAGGTTACGGATCCTTTGCGGCACAGCGGCTGGCAACAGCAGCAGTAGATCTAAGCAGGAATGGCTACACAGCAGCACGCAAAACAGCAGAAGCAGCCTCCCCAACACCAGCAGAGGAAAATGGTGATCATGCTGAAACCCTGGCAGCAGACACCAGCAGCAAAAACATGCCAGCAGCTGTTTCTGCCACTGAGCCAGTGGCAGCAGCAGTGCAGAAGCTTGCAAGCACCAGTGCTGCAGCTGCGCAGAGGTTTGGTCAGGAGGGTGCAGACGTGGCGCAGCAGCTAGCCAGTGCCAGCTCAGCAGCAGCTCAGCAGCTCAGCCAGGGTTCAGCAGCAGCGGCAGGCAGGGTGGTTGAGGGGCTGAAGGCCGGGGGAGGCCTGGTGGTATCTGCTGCTGTGGCTGGCGGCCAGCAGGGTGTGAGGGTTGTGGGTGATGCTGGTGAGGGGCTGACCAGGGGTGTGCAGGTGCTGGGCAGGGCCGGGGAGGGCTGGATGACTCACATGTTGAGGGCCCTGCAGAAGCTGCTCAGAGGTGAGGGGCGGGGGACAGGCACATGTGTGAGACTGGTGCAGCACCACAAACAAAGGAGTGCCACCCAGAAGCTGCTAGTCAAACATACCTGGATGACGTACCTCAGTCTTGTGTCACTGCTGTGCCGCAGACAGCACTGTTGCAACACTGCTGCAGCCCTGAAATGGACACTGTGACATCTGTGAGACTCTGACGTGGCTGCTCACAAGCTCATGCTGTACAGCTCACCACTGGTGCAGGTTGTCTCCCCCTGCCAGACCTTTGACTGTGTGTGAGTGGTGCCTGCAGGTCTGAACACACTCCTGCGTGTGTCGGGGATGTATGTGTTGACGCGGCTGACTCGCACAGTGGCAGCAGTGCTTCAGGTGTTGAGGACAAGCGCTGACCGACTCATCCTGCAGCCCTCAACATCAGCAGCACACAGACTCGGCAACACATTGCACCACACAGCACAGCAGACCAAGGCTCAGCTGCCTGCTGTAACATCAGCGGCGGCTTCTGCTGCAGCATCTGCTGCTACAGCAGCAGCAGAGGCAGCAGCAGCAGCAGGTGATGCACTGGGTAGCACTACAGCTGCTGCTGGGTCAGCTGTGACATCAGCAGCAGGTGCAGCAGCAAAAACAGTGGGCAATGCCGCAGCAGGATTAGGGGTGGGAAAATCAAACTCTGACAGCAGCAGCAGCGCCTTCACTACACCATCAGGCAGGATGATGCACATCACCACCAGCAGCACCAGCGGGAAACCAGTGCAAGTGGGCGACAATCTGCCTTTGCCTGGTGTTGCTGCCAGCAAGAGCAGCAGCAATATGAGACAGCTGCAACCTCAATCAGCATCTGCAGTCACTGTAGACTCCAAAGACGCCACTACTGCTGCTGCCACAAGCTTCACTGCTCCTGCTGAGGTTGGGGCGTCTTCCTATGCGCCATACTCAGGCCTGCAGACTCTTGCTGCTGGTGCTGCAAACACTTTAGGATCGGCTCAAGCTCATGTGGTGGAAGCAGCAACAGCAGGGATCAGGGCGCTAGGTGAAGTCAGTCACCAGGCAGTGAAGTCGGTGCTTGAGAGTCCCAGTGGCAGCAGTGCCAAACAAGGCACTGAGGCAGTTGCTTCACCAGTCATGTCCCAGCAGCAGGAGCGCCAGCAGCAGCAGCAGGGTCTGCTGGCCAAAGCACGTGGTGCTGTGTTGAAGGATGTTGAGAAGATGACCAGGCCCCCAGCAAGCAGAAATGCTGGCTGCAGAAGCAGCAGTATTGACCGCTATGCAGCCATCAGTATCCTGGGCTCCTCGTCTTGGGAGGAACCCGACCCAGTTGTCCACAGTAGCCACAAGCAGAAGGCTGCTGCTGCTGCTACTGCCAGCAAACCCACCAGCCGCAGTGCCACACATCATCAGCAGCAGGCTGGGCAGTCTCACGATGCTGACGCACATCCAGACAGTAGGCAGAGCACACCTGCAGGTGTGGCTGCGGCTGCACATGGAGCTGTTGACACCAGGAGTGACAGCAGGAGCGCTGTGCAGCAGCAGGCTGCCAAGGTGACTGCTGCACTGACACTGGCCCCAGAAGGCAGTGGGGTCCTGGGTCTGCTGGGCCACCTGCATGAGCTGTTGCACCTCCGCATGCAGCTGAAGGAGAAGATTCGTCATGACACACAAGCACTCAATAAGCTGGTGCAGCAGCTGGCTGCCACTGAATCAGCAACAGAGGATGCAGGGAGTCACAGCAGCAGCAACAGCAACAGCAGCGGCATCCTCAGAGCAGCAGCAGTGGACTCCAAGTCTCAGGAGCGATTGGTGTCTGAGATCAACCAACTTGAAGCCGAGCTGTCCACCAGTCTGCAGCAGCTTGATGACCTGCAGGCAGCAGCAGCACGCATGCAAGCTGAGATAGCAACAGCAGCAGATGCTGAGAGTGCTGATGTGGACGCCGCAGCTGCTGAAGCTGATATTGACAGCAACAATCCAGCTGGACCTCCCCCAGTGTATGGGGCAGACATAGGCTACAGCAGAAACAGCAGGGGTGGCAGCAGTGGTGGCAGCAGTTCAGGCAGCAGCACATCAGCAGGGGGCGGGTCAGGTGGTGCCAGGTCAGGCCAGTACAGGTCTACTGGTGCAAGAAGCATCTCAGTTCCTGGCGCCGGTCCTGCAGAGAGGTTGCAGCTGCCCGCGGCGCTGGGTTCTCTCAGCCGGAGGGAGCAGCAGCAGTTGCTGCGGGTATATGGCGCCACTGGTGGTGGTGGAGGTGGTGATGCTGGGGGGAGGGGCAGGGGTGGTGGTCGAGGTGGGGGTCACTCGGGGCCAGGTGGACACCGCCCCTCTGATGGTGAGGGAGGTCACGGTCATCATCACGGGGGGATCGGCAGCTGGTGGAGGTCGCTGGTGCACAGCCTGAGCCACATGCATGTCAGTGATGCAGTACAGCTGCTGTTGCAGGCCTGGCTGGGCTGTGTGGTGCTGAGCGGTGTTGCCTGGTATGCATATCAGCTGCTGTACAAGATGCCAGTGCAGGAGGTCAAGCAGATGGCAACAACAGCAGGTGAGGGGACCAAGGGGAGGGGGAAACTCAGTATCTGTGCATTATGCAATTAGTTGCCCTTGAGACACAACTGTTGCATTGCCTGACAATATATGCTGGCAGGGGAGGGGAGAGGGATCTTGCTTGCTTGGTCCCCTCTGGAGCATTAATATGAACTGTTCCTGCGAATTATCCTCATGACTCATGAATGTTCCTGTCATGACAAATAGACACACGAGTACTGCTGTTGTCTAGAACACGCCTCGGCATGTGGGTAGTCAATGCCCTGCCTCTGACACGACTGCTCTTGTTTGTGATGCTGCTGTACCTGCCTGCCACCAGTCCATGCAGCAGAGACAGGTGCTGATGTGGCTCATGGTGCAGTACACACAGCAGCAGCAGTGGCACATGCTGTTGGTGAGGCAGCAGGAGTTGAGACAAGCCTGCCCAGCCCTGATGAACTTGTGGCTGGTAAACATTCCAATGAGGACACCAGAGGGGGTCTAGTACACAAGATCAAAAGTGTTGGAGAGAAGCTGAAACCTGCTGGTAGATCTCTTGGTAAGGGTCTGAAGGGCTTGGGGGCCGCTGGCCAGAGCGCTGCTGCTGCCGCGTTCTCACCTGTCAAGGCTGCCGTCTCTGGCAGCAGGGCTGGCAAGAGCAGCAGCAGTAGCACAGATCCTGACAGCCATGCTGTGAGGGCAGCAGTCACCAGGCTAGCAGCTGGGCTGTTGCTGCTGGTGGCAGCAGGTGCCTGGAGTGCAGATGAGTCTAGCAAGGGTGGCAACAAGGGGCGGGGATACTCTGGCAGAAGCATGAAGAGGTATACTGGAGGCAAACAGCAGACTGCATCAGGCGGTGCCCCTGCTGCTGCTGCCGGTTTGTTGCGGTCAGTGGTCGGGGCAACCCTGGCTGTCCCGGCAGCGATCTTGGGCAGGGGCCATGGTGACAGCAGCAGCAGGCAGGCCAACAGCAGGAGCCGTAATCGTGCTGAGAGCATTGTGATGGGCTTTGATGATGGTACCATCTACGGCAATGCCCTGGTTGTGCCAGGCGACAGGGCTCTGGTCACCGGCACACCAAAAGCAGCTGTAGGCCCAGGTGGTTCCAAGGCACTGCTGAGCGGCCGGTCAGCACTGCTAGGCAAGGCATCAGCTGCCGCGGCTGGTAATCATGAGTATGTGCAGTTATACCGTACTTTGATGGACAGGCAGGGCAGCTGGAGATGAAGTACCCAGGTCTGGTGCCACTTGGTGCCACCTCAGGTAGTACTTGCAATGTGCACTGCATGTTGGCAGTGTGTACAGCATGTGAGCACAAGGACCTACACCTTCCATTATGTGTATGTGAGTGGTCATGTTGAATGTTTGAACCTGCTCTGGAATCTTGAGTTGACGGAAGAATACAGATTTGATTGAAGTCCACCCACACATACTTGCATGCAGGCAGTCTGCGTCGTTCCATCGGAATTGCGGTATGATAGTGTTATCGTCGCTGTTTGTCCTGCTTAATAATCTATGTGGCTAGATGTTGATCGTACAGTCAGTTCAATATCAGCAAGGGGGGGTACAGTATGCGTGGACTTGGGTGCAGCTCGAGCCCTGCTAGTGACGGAGCCTATGCGTCTGCTCCCAACGGGCTGAAGGCTTCAGCCTGAAGCTTCACTTAAGTTACTCGTGTGACTTTCAACTCGACACATTCATGCGAGTTACCACGCTCCAATGCAACGCAAAAGAAAACAGATAGAAAGAAGACACTTGCATTGCCAATGCAGCAACGGGGCCTTAGAAGGATGCATCTTGGCACGTGCAGCCGGTACAGGTGCACCTGTACCGGCTGCACGTGCCAAGTTGTCTGAAACTTGTCATTCCATGTATCGGGATGCATACAAGACTCTTATGCGGCATGATCAGAAGCCTGCCCAGGCATGTGGCAAGCCTAGATTATTGTCTGGAACTCAGAAGTATCATCAATGGGACAGGTGTTCCAGTGGGAGCCTCACTAAGTAAGCAACACCCCCCTCAGACAACCATGAGTTTGCAGTCCACAACTCCCATGACTCACCCATAACAGTCAGGAACCTGCCTCTGGTGAAGCCTGCCAGCCAGCTAACCAGCCCCAACGCCACAGCTGCATGCACTGTCATCAGTGGTCTACGATATGACAACATTAGGCAGGGGTTGCTCAGGTGACAGTGTCATCTTGATGATAATGATGATGATATCTATATCAGGTGTCAATGTCATCTTGGTGTTGATCATGATGTACTGTACAGCACCACCAAAAGCAGCAATGGCACGCACATGATGAAGCTCTGCACCTCA
This sequence comes from Coelastrella sp. MACC-549, assembly GCA_018290735.1. Taxonomy (NCBI): domain Eukaryota; kingdom Viridiplantae; phylum Chlorophyta; class Chlorophyceae; order Sphaeropleales; family Scenedesmaceae; genus Coelastrella; species Coelastrella sp. MACC-549. Next base: position 28,500 of record JABEVS010000465.1, read on the forward strand.
ATGCCATGAGGTTCATGGCAACCTGATGGAACCTGCTTTGCAGCAGGCCAGCAGGGGCGGCAGGCACCTGAGAACCCTCAAAAGTCGTAAGACACTGAGCAGTCAACAGTCAACAGGAGCCCGGCACCAGTGCTTGAGAGATGCGCGGTACATTGACTATGGCGACATCAGGAGGGAGGAAACCATTGCCCAGCAGCCGCCCACACAATAATCATTTCTCATGCTGGCAGCACCTGGTGCTATCACCTGTACTTGTCAGAAAATACCCTTCATACTTCTGAGTACACTGTACATGCGTCCTGGTACACACGGATACACAGCCTGATATACAAGTCAAGGTACCTCACAATGCACACACATGCAAGTAGGATCCTTGGCGCATTGCAAGCGCCATACAACAGATGCAATAGAGCACAACATATTAAACAGTCTGGGGCACAATGACCGGACATCGGGAACATGGCAATCTACAGACTACACACTTAAACACAGCCGTACCTACTTGGAAATGCAATGAATGAGCATTAAAAGCCTATTGTGCATCTCAGCCTTACTGAAATTGGCAATCCCTGATATTCATGGCTAGAATTTGCCGACTGTGACGCTGCCAATGCCACAAGGAGTGCAGGCAAGGTGACGGCAAAACTCAAACCCAATGATTTGCCCAGGCTGCACAGACCTGAAGTAACAATATAACAGTCTGAAATAACAATATAACAGTCTGTCGCATGCTGTGCCCACCCCTCCTGCATGCACTGTCTACAATAGAGCCTCACTGCTGCAGGCACTCCAGGCCTGTGCTGAGAAAGCTGCCTTTGCTGGCGAAGGAATGACGGATGGCGTCTCAACAGATGCTGCCTATGCTCTACAGGTGTTGTACACAACAGTCATCAGGGGCATGACAGCCTGGGGGTACACTGCTCAGACACCAACACTCAACCAGCAGCCACTGACATCTGCAGCCTGGCTGACAAACCAAGTATGTGAAAAAAATGATAGACCACACAGCGAAGCTGGGGCCACGACCTGCTGTATTCCCCAATGTGAGCAGTGCACAGCCAGTAGCCTTGCTGAAACACATGAAAGGCACATCCGGGATAGACATGCCGCACACCACTTCAGCACAGGCCTTCCTGCTGACTAGCCCAGTGCTGTTGCTACCTACTGCAGTGCCAGGTGTTGAGGTGCCATCAGCTGTCCATGTTGATGAGCTCTGTGAGTTCCTCAGGGAATGTCCAGCGGCACACGGGACATGTCGCATGCTCTTTCAGCCAGGTCACAATGCACCCACTACAAAACTCATGGCCACAGGGGAGTTGCTGTATCACAACATCGTACTGCTGCCGCTCCTGCTGCAACTTTGACAGGGCTCTGCCGCTACAGCTGGAGCCGCCAGTGCATACAGGTACTGCTGCTTTGGCGGCCGTAAGTGAATTGACATCACAACTGCGACAACTGCAGGAGTTGCTGAAAGCCCATCCTGCAGCAGCATCGATCCCAGCTGTTGCAGTGGCAAGTGCAAAAGGGGAATCCATGTTTGGCTCTGAGCTTGCCTGCAGCCCCACACTGCCTGCCTCAGGCTGCTGCTGCCCTCCAACAGCACCTGCTGCTGTGTCGGCTGATGTGACGCTGGCAGCATGTGCCCCAAGAACAGTGTTACCTTCACATGCTGCTGACTGCTTCACCACACAGCAGACGCAGCAACTGCACACACCACAGGCTGCTGCTGTAGCTTTTGAACCCTGTTCGCTGTACCACACCTCCCGCTGCTGCCCCTGCTGTTGCTGCCAGTGTTCCAGGCATATGAGGCATTGCCTCTGCTGCTGCTGGTCCTCTGCAGTTGATGTTCGGGCAGGCAGTGCTGCAAGTGCTGCTGGCCGCACTGCTCTTTTGACGCTGAACTGATCCAGGGCCAGCAGATCATCATAGCTCTCACTGGGATCGAGATCAAGCAGGGCAGGGGCACGCACCAGCAGTGAACCCCTCAGGTCGGGGCGGGACCCAAATGGTGACGGCCTCACCTGCAGGAGTGCATTCAGCAGGAGCAATAACACGAGTTCAATGAAAGACACACTGCCACCTTTGCATCAAGCATTTGCAGCAGATACCTGAGAACTGCACAACCCGGAGCATGAGACCTTCAACTCTGCTGACAACGTGAGCATGCTCACCCCTACGGGTCTCCGGCCAGTGAAGCTGCCACCACCGCTGCTGCTACTGGTGCTGCTGCTGCTGGCATTCCCTGTCGGGCTGCTGCTCATCAGACTGATGCCGCTCAACGCCCCCAGAAGATGACTGGCAGTGGTACTGAAGAACCCGCCCGCGCTGCTGGAGTGGCGCTGAGGCCGCTGAAACCTCATAGGACTTCCACTGCTGCTGCTACTACTGCTAGTGCTGCGTGACCTGATTGTGGGTGATGGCGATACTGGAATGGGAATTGCAGCTCTCTGGTGGCTGGAGGCATAGCGAGGCAGTGCAGGCACCTGCAGCACACAGGGCAGTACAATCAACCATGTTCAGGGGTGTCGATGATGTGGAGGAGAATGTTGTCTGCCTGGTACTTGGCACCATACACTGCTGCATGTCATGTGAGTGTGCAGTAACCTTTCCATTACCAAAAAACAAGATGCAGGTCGATACTGGACTGGCAGTGCTGACAAACACTGCATGATTAATTAAGTGATTCTGTCAATGCAACACGTATTCTCACCAATGTCACTGCTGCTGGCACTTGTTGCTGGTCCCTGTAGCTGTCCCGCCTGCCGCTGACATCAGGGGCTTCAACCAGCAGCTGTGACCCTGGCATGGCCACCTCAGCACTAGTGGCTTGTGCGCCCCAAGACAGTGACATGTCAGCAGACGCACTTCTGCTGCTGGTAGATGAGGATGTGGCAGCAGAGGAGACTGTGGAGAGATGTTGCATGTCAGATAAGCCTATGCCGACTTGGCTGCTGAGTGTTGTAGGCTGGGTGGTGCTCCTAGCCCCTTGCTGGTGGTGAGGGTGATACTGATGGGAGGAGCTGCTGCCAGGACTATCAACATAGGAAAGTGGTGATGCCGTGTAAGACGTGTTTCTCCCCCAGGCCTGCAAGTAGGTCAAACGCTGGTGAGCGCTCAGAGGTATGTTGGAATGCTCAGCAGCTAACGCATTGTCACATTGCACACTAGCTCCTGCAGGGTGGCTTACGTCCAGGTCATTCAAGCCATTGCAAATCATGTAGAACATTCAGTTGACCCAGGCCCCAGATGCACAGGGGCGGAAATTGTGCTGCAACGGTGATTGACCAGAACTGCATTGCGGCACTGTAGTTGCTGCTGGCAATAGCAACGAGTTACTATACAAGCGACAATTTGCATTGCAGAGCAGCATCTGTTGCTGAGAGCTTTACCTGCGGCATCGTGACGAGTACAGCAGCTGAGTCCATAGGTAACGATCTTTCTGGTGTTGGAGTAGTATGTTGATGCTGCCTAGCAAGCCCTTGCTTCTATTGCTTCGATCCGCCTGTTCTTGTGCCTTGTGAATGGGGGACCCGCCAGTTGGTGAACTAACCACTGGTCAGAACAGTGAGAGTCGGGTGAAACTGCCTGACATTCTTCATCAAAATATTCGGAATAATTTGATCGCTATTTTACGCCTGCCTGCACAGCAAAAGAACGTCGGTCGCTCTGATCATGCCCCAGCGTCGCTTGTTCTCCTGTTATCTTCATGTTCACATGTATACAAGAAGAACTAAATGATGGATCAACGGGGATTGGGAGGCGTGAAAGCGGTAGCATGACACCAGTTGAAGCCCTTTGTCACACAAAAACTTTGTATCACATTATGTGTTTCTCTACATCCTGATCCAGAGCTAGACGACAACCACGGATGCCCTATTGTGCATACCTCAAACCCACGAAGACAGAAACTCTCCAGCTACAGTACCCGTGGCAGCAGTTCCTCCGTGACTGACGCAGGATGGCTTCTTCAGAGGACGACAAGTATTCATTCAAATATGTTTATATTCCCGCTGATAAGTACGTGCTTACAGGCCAGCAGCACACTACAGCAGTGCTTCACAGCATGCAATTTCTGGGACCTTCCAGGTGTTGCAGCAGCTGCAGTTGGTGCTGCCACCTTGGCAATGCAAACAGCCATTGACCAGTTTCTCTCTGTTATCCACTGACTCACAGCACTGAAGAGATTCAAGAGCTCACCTTTGAAACCACACAGTCAGATGAGGTCATGTCATTCCTGAACCACCTGAAGCGACATTTCAAACAGGCAGGCGGCAGTGTCAGTGCAGATCAGAAACAGGCACAGCACCAGGTGCGCTGCCACTTTGGAACATCATGCAGTACACGAAGAGTAGAGCCATACCATCATTTGTTGAGTACCATGTAGGCCATGCTTGGCAGCTGTCTAAATGCCTGGTACTCGTCAGGCATGGCACAGCAGACAGTGATATGCTGCTGTTTGTTACTTGTACTGATGCTGCCATGCAGGCGTTCAGGGCACAGATGGGGCAAAAGGCAGCAGGCGTCAGCGATGATCTGCTTCAGATGTTGTCACAGCAGCAGCTGGTGAGTTGATCTGTGCTCATACTGCAACAACGTGCACCTGGACATCAGCAGACCGCGTCACCATGTCATGACAGCAGCACAACCACATGTGCATTGTCAATGCATAGTGCTGTCCTGTGGTGCAGGATTGAGTGGTGACAATCTGACAGCACACTGCTGAGGCCCTCAACCTGCATGCTCACTCCTTGAAGATTATCGTCTGCCCATCCATTGCTGTTGCTGCTGCAGGTTGAGCCCATTGCCCTGCTGGCCAATGCGGCTGACAGTGGGTTTATCGGCGTGTACTTGTACTGTGATGATCAGGCATCAATCAAGCAGCTGCCAGTCAATCAGCGGGCAACAGCAATAGCAGCAGCGGCTGGCCAGCACTTACAGGTCAGCTGTACTTGGTTCACAAGGGGTCAACCCAGTGACTTGCATCTGCCAGCAGTCTGCGTGCGAGCATTGTTTAAACAGGCAGACGAGCGACAGAATTCGCTTTCTCATTGTGTCTTGTTGATGCATCATCAATTGCCCTGATCCTCAAGGAGTCGCACTGGCATGGGTCACTCACATGTGTCACTCTGGCACGTCCAAGGTTCATGCTCAATTTCTACTCGTGCAGGTGAATGGCGATGTGTTCATTGGGAGGTACTTTGACAATGAAGAAGACTTCAAGCGGCTGGACTTTACAGCAGCAGAGCTCAGCAGCTCAGCAGCCTGGATTTCTGAGGCAAACAAGCAGCTGCAGCGGAGGAGTGAACGCAGCGGCGACACACAAGCGCTCATGAAGCGCCTGCAGCAGCAGCAGCAGCAGCAACAACAAGAACGGTCACCAGAGGGAGCAAGACAAGCAGCATTGTCGCAGAGCCCAGCAGATATAGAGAAGGCCAAGGGCAATCAGGTAAGGAAGTCCGCAGCGGCAGCGGTGTGCTGTCTGACCTGACAGCTGCACCTACAAGCCAAGTGCAGCCAAGACAGCGCATCATGTGCCAGCTGGGCAGCTGAAAGTGCCTGTCCTGCCACTCACACGTGCAACCTTGTAAGTGGACACGGGTCAGTTCAGCTTGAATATGCTAGTAAGACAATCGTTAGATGGGGACTCTGACCTTCCAGCAGCAGCAACAGCAGCTTGGACAGTGGCACCTCACCTGGGTATAAGGCAGGCCTGCGCAACGCTGCTGCTGCTCTGCCATGTAGGCTTTTGCCAAGAAGGATTACCACTCAGCACTGGAACATTTCACAGCGGCAATCAAACTCAACCCTGCCAATGTAGCAGCCAGGAATAACAGAGCACTGGCATACCTCAAGCTGTCAAAGTATGAACAGGCAGCAGCAGACTGCAGCAGTGTGTTGGAGGCAGACAGTAACAATGTCAAGGCCTTGTTACGCCGTGCAGCAGCATATGAGGGCCTCGAGCGGCACCACGAGGCGGTTGGGGATCTGCAAGCAGTCCTTCAGGTGCAGCCAAACAATGCAGATGCCAAGGTGCGGTTGGCAGCATTAGCCCAGCAGCTGGCAACAGGTGCGGGAGTTGAACATGAATCTCAAGCTCAACCAAGATAATCACGCTGGATACACCAGTGATTTGAGGTACCCACCACGTGCAGAAGAACCTCAGCCTAGGTGAGATTGCCGGCAAGCAGGACTGCTGCAGTGACATAGGATAGTACCATAACAGTAGTTGATATCTCAGAGGCAAGCGTAACTCACAGAATCATGTCAGTTACTTGAAGCTTTTGCGGTCCAGCAGCTGGTAGGCATGTTGCAAGCAGAAGAACAGCACTGTAATGGCAGCCTACAGTGGCCATGTGTGGTTTGCGTGTGGTTGTCACCATGTGATGACCTGTTGCCAGGGTTGCTGCTGTCACCGCCAACAGCCTTACAGCATGCATCATTCAAGAACTTTTGGGGCACTGCGCTGCACTGGGAGTGATAGAAAATCTCTTGGCTGCATCATCACCAATGGCAGTGAGAGCTGAGTCCGGTTGCCTACTGCGGCGGTAATCATTATAATGATACTGAGATGCACTGAGCGGTTGAGCGCTGTTGCACTGAATAATTACCACCATGGATGACTCACTAATCATGACCCACGACCCCTTTCGGTACTCAGTGCACTTGGGCCGGGACAGGCTGCCCATTGGGAGCCAGGCTGAGGAGTAGGACTGTCAGTGGGAGTCTGCACAGCATGCTGTCCAGTCAGAACACCACACTCCACGAGGTCAGGTGGCACAACGCAGTGCTGCAACGAAGTTGCATTCGTGAGTGCTGAACAGCAGTTGCATGCAAATATGTCTGTTGCTTTTTGTCCAGTTGTCTATCAGAATCATTTCTGGTCAGTTGCGTTGCCGTGGCCAAGTTGTGGCTCCTAGGGTGACACAGCAGCAGGGCATGCCTGAAAGCCGAGTTGTGTAACACACGCATTTGTCATAGCATATCAACTTGCTGCATGGCTAAATTTCTTTTACAGTGTATACTCCCGCGGTATGCCTGCTTTGGAAGCACCGCTGCCTGGCAGGTCAACAGCTCAGCTCAGCCTCAGCCATAGTATGGCCTGTTGCCAGGCTTGCATTGACCATAGTAACTGTCCATGCATACGCCATGCGGCAAAATGTGCCTAGTCGCTGGTGGGGCCCCTCGACTGACATCTCAACCGCTGCATAGTGTGTTCACATATCAGAAGCCCCCAGGGTAAGGACATATCAGAAGCCCCCAGGGTAAGGTCTCGTTCGAGGATTATTAAGGATGTTATAAGAACGTTGATTACTAACAACATCCAGTGCCCGTAAACCTTGGAGGGCAGTCTGGGCCTTTTTGCCCATGACCTAGCACCTCACCAGCGCAATGAGCATATCCGAGCTTGCCGTTGAAGCGTTGATGTTTACCGCCGCTGTTAGGCTGCTTAGCCGTGCTGCTTCGGAAGGAGCTCGGCAACACCGTGTCAGTCCACTTGCATAAGCTCCCTCGCGTCTGTCAGTCTATTCGCATAAGCTCCCTCGTGCATCCAATGTAAATTGAATTATTGAATGCTCCCAAGTGCGCTGGACTGTTTTGCCCCAGAAAGGGCCGAAGGTGCCCTCCTGTATACATGTGTGCCACAGTGTGCAACGTCCGAAGACGGCCAAATGTTAAGTCGTGCTGATCCAATAAGATTTGCAGTGGTGCCTGAAGCCCACAGCTCACACAGTCTCACCACCTGCCTGTTGTTGACGCTGCTGTGTTCTCGTGCTGCAGGAGGGATCGCAGGATACGTTAGATGTGCCTGGAAAGTAGGTACGTGGGTGCCTAGTTGACAGATTGCTTCGAAGTCGTGCGATATCATTGGCAGTATGGTCGCCACAGGTGCCCTACGGCCACAAGTGCACAAGAACACTTGCAATTGTGCTGTCAGCATTGTTCCGTGCTATGTGCGTGGCAAGGTCATCAGACCGCTGTGTATGCCTGTGTAGAGTGATGGGACAGCAAGCAGTGTGATATGCTGGCCATTTGGTATCTGCACATCAAGTCGCTGGTCAGGGGCAGTCGCAGTCATGTCACAGCTTGTCAACCTGAACCTGTGACTGGTGGTGCTTGAGTACTACTGAGCAGGCTGCTCACATTGTGCGCGCGTGTGCCTCTTTCATGCACAGGTCGTGAGGCTAGAAGATTTTGAGTATGTTGCCTTTGCTGATGCTGAGTTCTCAGACAGTGAGATTGAAGAGTTCAAGAAGCTTTTCTTGGCCCAAGAGCCTGCCAGGCAGCTGGCAGGCAGCTGCCCCACCAGACAGCCAGCAATGAGGAGGTGCGCTCAGTTGGGTTCAAGGGCCTGAACCCCTGGGCTACATGCTGGTGCGAGCGGCGAATAAGGAATAGCTGAACATGGTACCACCGGTGGGCGATGGTCGTGGCAGGCGAAGTTATGATCTGTCTGTTTTGGCATTGTGTGGAGGTTGCTGAGCCTGAATAAGAAATTTCTTATTCATTGTTAAACTGGCTGAGTGATAGCACAATGTGCCAGGCGTTGGCACGCCATTGGGCTGCGCTTACTCATGTAACTTTCAGACTCAATTTGTACATGCATGAGACATAATGTCTCCCAGCGCCTGGTCACCGCTAATGGCATTGGATGAATCTCATGAAAGCCAGCGACCCGGCAGTCTGAAATTAAAGCAGGCAACACGTTTTAGGGGTTGCAACCTACAGCAGCGTTGTCCCTGACATAGTACTACTATCATATATATTTCTTGAAGAAATCGAGCCATGCAGCAAGTTGGAATGCTATGGCAAATGCGCTGATATGCCACAACGGTGTTGGGGGCGCCACCCTGGTGTGATGCGTCTGCCTGCCTCGTCTGTTCTGGCTGTCCATCCAGCTGCCACCAATGTCCTGCACCAAGTAACACAATATTGTCAAAGAGTAACATGCTTACGGCTTCATGACCAGTGCTCACAACAGCTGCTGTTGTGACTGCATAGGACAGGTACATGCATCCTCCAGACAAACAGCGTTCCGGATGCACTGTTGTACAATTTCAATCAAGAAACACGGCGACGAACGTACAGCATAGTGGAAATCAAATACTGCAGGGACACCAAACCTGCAGACCAAGAAGACAGGGCAGCCAAACAACACCTGGATCTAGTGCGAGCAATTAGAGCCTGCGACCCAGGGGCTCAAGTGAAGCAGTGCAACCTGCTGCTTGGAGTGAGCGGCACCCTGTACGAACGCACGGTGCAACACCTGAAAGCCGACCTGGGTGTAAAAGGCCCGGCACTTGAGACACTACTGAGAAAACTACACTTCTTAGCCATTGAGCACATGGAAAAGATCTGGAGATTCCGGCGTGCCAAAATCATGGAACGGACCGGGAGGCAACGGACGTTGGCCGCAGGATTTAAACGACAGCGCACACACACGGCGCCAGTATACTGCTACGTAGCAGCCCACCGCACGACCAAAAAGTATAAATGATTCACCGACCTCAGGTGCCCACAGGGCACACCCTCTCCGTCCTCTCGAGAGCGGAAAGGGATGGTAGGGAGCGTGAAGACGCTGGGAAACCCCGTCACACACGATTCCCTCCCTCAACATACGCCGATGCTATAATGGAAGCGTCGTGCGTAGGTCATTCATTCATTTATTCATTTTGCATCCTGCACTGTGACAGTTCACGAGCCAATCTCAAAAGGACTCAGTCCAGGCTGGTACCGTACACCACGGTGCAGCCTGCACTGCAGTGGCACTGTATGGTGGCGTTATGCCACTGAAACATCAGACGATTCATGGTAACTGTGGATGGGCCAGGGGACTGTCTCATGGCATGTGTCACCCAGGGCACCGCACTGCTGCCTGCCCTTGTATACAACTCATCGAGTCACAGCTTTGGCTACCATCATGCCAAACCTTGGCAAGCCTAAAGTTTAGTTTATGCTAGTCATCAGGAAGTATACCTGCTTCGTAAGCAGGTCTGCTGTTATAAACAAATGTGGTAACCTGCTCCGTTCACACCAGTCAAGTCCCAGGGCTGTGACTCAGCATACATAACAACCTGCAAGGGTGTTGTCCTGTCATGGCCAGGAGTCTATTGCAAATGCAGCACTATGTAAAGGTCAGCCTGGATTTGGGCGTTACGGGGACTGGCAAGCCCAAGCGATGCATGACCTTTGTGCAGCAGAGTCTGCTGCTGACCAGCTGTGCAGATCAACTGCGCAACGCATCAAGTATCACAGATACTGCGCTGCGCGACTCTCAGTTTGCAACATCTCCAACAAAAGAGCATTGTGCAAATGCTGCGACAGAGGTGCTGCCAGCATGGCAATAACAGTGTCATGAAATACCGGTAAAGCAACCAGATACATTGCAAGTCATATGATGCGTGCCACACAAGTTTGAACCGGCTCTTGGTGAACGGCTCTTGGTCCACCAACAGGAGGGATTCAACCACTCAACAGTACGACTGCAGCTGAGCATCACACAGTCACCCTAAATCAGAGTATTTATGAGACTCCCCTGGTGTCTGGCGACAGAATAGTCAATTTGGTATGCACTTGACATGCGCATATAGCAGTGTGCCAGATAGCAGATCATCCTGGTACATATGCAGCACCCTGTACTGCTTGCAGCGTGTTTGACCAACTGCAGCCCATTGAAACTTATCACTATCAGGCAAGAACACGGAAATGCAAGTCCTCAACTTTGTCAACATACACCCTGATTGTCATTGTCTGCCCACCAAGCAAACTGTACTACTCAGCTGAGAACCATGACAGAGCGCTGTGCCTGAAAAGCAACCAATGGCTGACTGTGCAGGTGTGCAAGCAGTCAGCATAGGGTATGGCAGGTGTACCTGGGTCACATTCAACCACTCTTAACCACATTGCAGCGTACAAGAGCCTGGAAAATCGTCAACAGTGTTGTGCATGACAGACTGTCTCTTATGTACAAGCAACATTACACCACCCAAAGTTGTGTTAGGGAGCCATGAACCTAGTGCTGCTTATTGTTGCCTGCCTAAGGGGTACTGACAAACCAACCGGCCCCTTGATATCTTTTGCTGACTATTTCTCACAGCAGTGCAAAAGAGGCAGCAGTCTCCTGCTGACAGCTGCTCAGTTCTGTATGCAGCAGACGATAATATGCTACTACAGGCCCACATCATATGGGAATATGCTGCCAAGCGTTTCCATCTGTCATGCATGCAAAACCTGCATAATAGTGCTGTGTTGCTTGCATTATCCACCTGAATATTCTGCCTGCAAGCAAAAACAGTCTACAGCTCCTGCCTCTCAATCTCAATAGCAATCACTGCATCATATGCTTGACCACCACCACTGCATGATCACCGGCCAGTGTGATGTGCTCAGCAGCAGCACAACGTGTGCTCTTGCAACAGCTGCTCCACCTTTAGAAAAGAATCATTCATGCAAAGCAACACAATGAATGGCATCAACCAAAGCACCAGGACCCCAATTCTGCAATGAAACATGTTATTGACTGTAACTTAATCTTCACTTCGCCTGGCATTTCCCGCTGCTGCAGGTTTACACCTGGCTGTCTGATCTCTTGCGTGTTTCCACCTGGTCCACGTGAGATATGCTGGGGTGGGCACATCCGGGCCATGGGCAGTTGTACGTGCCATAGTCCTGTAGGCAATGAAAGACACAGCACTGATGTCAGTAAGCAGCATGAGCTTGACTGTTGTCAGATCACATTGCCTTTTGAACATACTTCATGCAAGTCCTGCATGAGCTCACACTCACATGCCGTCCCTAACTAATTCCAGGGCATACTTATGATCCGTGTGAGATGCTGCTCCTCTACAGCGTTTTCACAGAACAGATGATGCATGGAAGCATCAGGGCATCTCTGCTGGTGCTAAATGCCTACAAGGCTGACATCCTGTTCTGTTCTGGTTGCCCCAATGCTGCAGGCTGTGTGTACACCCACATATCCGCCAGGCAGGTCTGTTTCACCATGGTTCAGGTGCTCACCTCCATGATCTCCTCCCCAGCCTTGAGGTCCCTCTGCAGTCTGCTGAGGACACAGCGCTCCCGCAGGGTGGGGCCAGTAACACCCAGGCGAGCGGCCTGGGCGGCAGAGGCATCAGCACCAAGCTCCCAGGCAAAACCTGAGTTTGCCTTGAAGTGTGTATCGGCATTTGGTGGAATCATGGACGCAAGCCGGCGGGCATTAGCTGCTATGAGCTTTCTGGTGGTGGGCACATCATCGCCTGCCTGCTGTGCTGCCTGGAAGGCGTGGTTGGTGAGTGTTGAGTGGGAAAGTGAGACCATCATGAGGTCTGCTTCTTCACAGTAGTAGGCATAGCGCCTGATGAAGGTCACGAGGTCAAGCACTGCATGTTGCTTGGTGCCACTGGCTTGGAGGGTGTCAGCCAGGTAGATGATGTTGTCCCTGCAAGGGGAAGGGAACAAACACGATTTAGTAGAGAGCGTTCAAGAGCCAGTGAGCTGACACTCTGAAGTTGGTCTGCAGCTGGTTCACTCCTCAGATTCTGAGCTAACTGTCACTTGTTAACAGCGCCCGGCATTTGCAATGCAGAGTAGAAGGAAGTCCAGTGCCTAGAGGATTTCAGCCAGAAAAACCTGAACGAGTGCTCCTGGCGCAAGTAAAAAGTGTTGCTGGTGAGCAATGCACTTGCACTGCAAATGCTTTTGCTGCTCACCAGTGCGTGCGTGTCAGGTTCCAGGTGGATCCATCATAGCTGTCCTCAATGTTCCATATGGTGCCTGCAAAAGTAAGTTATGCCGTGCAGCAAATCGATATTGCAGCATACGGCTGCTCATGCTGGAGTACTGATGATGGGTCGACCAGGACTCTATGGTGTCCATGTCAGGTCCAGGTCAAGGTACAAGCAACTCAGCTCGAGGCACGTGCAGCTGCTTGCTGCTGCTGTACCAAAAGTTCTTTGCTATTTAGCCTTCGTGACAATTCATATTCAACAGCTGGCATAACTGGCGTAGAGCGTACTGCTGCCAGTTACCTGCTGGAAGGTCTGTTTTTGCAAACAGCCCCAATCCGGCGCCGGGAATGGTACTGGGTGCAATATAATAGTGTTTATAATTTGAGGGCAGCAGCTGTTGCCCAGGCCTGAGCAGAGATAGGGGTGTTGCTGGCAACAGCGCGCTCGTTTCTTTCTGCTGCACGAAGCATAGCCATATCAAGGTACAGAAGGCTGCAGTGAGAATAACTGAAATGTAGTGAGACATCTCAAAGCACTCGTCACCCGAGTCGTAGGTGTTCACTGAACGGCACGAACCAGTACAGCAACGCACGACCGTATTACACTGCCCGAGTAGACTGCAGAAGCATGCAGCCAGCACATGAGTTGCGCTGTGTACATATGCTTGAACGCTATCAGCAGTCTCTGCGACACTGTCACTCGTTCGGTCGGTAGGTCCCCATCTCCCCTGTTACCTCCCAGAAACCGCCATTCACAGCCAGTGGAAGGATTTACAGCATTGTGTGGCGTGTATTTATCTATTACTTACAAAGTAGGCCGGAGCTAGTGATCTCCGACATCTGTCGCGCGGGCAACTCTGCTTGGAAGCTCCATCACAGTCGTAATGCTGATAAAATGAAGCATGGAAGCATTTATAGCCATGGATATGTCTCTAGCCAGTGACTTGCAGAAGCTGTAACTGATCCTGGGAGCAGCAATGAATCACTCCCCAGCTGATTGCCTCCCAAAAGCGTTGTTGCGTTGCAGTTTTCATCACATATCACGCGCGGCTCACTAGCTAAAGACTGAACGTGAAGATATGCTGCGCCTCGGGCTTCCCACTCTGAGGCATGGCTCCTTGTTTGTTGGTTGACAGTGCTGCTGCAGGTCATGCTGGCTCCCGCCTCTAACAGCCAACCTCTGACTCTACCCCAAGTCTCCTGTCGCTTGGCTTCACGCTGACTGTCTTGTATCGCAGAAACAGTTAGCATATGCCAGGCTTTCAGCACCCGCTGCTGCCACCACTTCAACCGCCATTGCTGTGCTGCAGTGCTGAGATTGACTTCCAGCATCAGCTGTTCTTGAGCCTGCAGCAGCACGTACTCGCGGTTACCACCTAACCTCAAATCGGCAAGCAGTTGCACACATTTCTGTATAGCTGCTTGTGTGGTGCAAGAGCAGCCGGTGACAAGGTGTGCAGGCTGTCAGCCATAACACGGGCAGATGATTTTCGGTCCAATGAGGCACTATAAGCAACATGCAATGCTTCCTGAGCAGAGGGCAAGATCACACCCCCTTCTTACTCATTCACCTGTTGTTCAACGTACTGCACCCAAGCCTGCACAACTTGTCGCTGCATCCTGTCAGTGAACAACTGCTGCGCTGCTGCTTGTGATTGCTGAGCTGTCTGCAGGTTCTCCCGCCAAGCTGCTAAAGTTTGCCTGAGTAACCACTGCTTATGATGAGTGTTGGCATGTGCCCAAGCTGCGAAGGCACGAAGACCTTTGGCTTTACACCACTGTTGTTGCACATGCCTCAGCTGTCCAAATGCTCTCAGTTGGCAGCAGACGCGACGCTTGCGCCTGCAATGCACCACTATACACTGACAACTATGTAGTTGTTGCAGACAATCTGCGGTACCCAGCACTGCCTGGCAACAGAGTTTATTGGGTAGCACTATGTTGGTTAATCAAGAGTACACACCAGAAGGGTCCCCTTAGGCTTGTGCTGCTGCCAATAATCTGCCTGGCCTTTGTGGCATGTCAAGGCAAGCGCCAGAAGCTTCTGAAGCGGTCATTACAAGGCAGGCATTGAGGGTCCTTCAACTTGAAGAACTCTCAAAGCAAGCAGCACCCTACCTGTGCACCAGCATAAGCTTCCACACCAGCAGAGCAGCTTTCAGGAGCCCTGTTTCCCTCCATGTGCTTGCTGTCGCCTGTTGCTGCTGCTTCAGCTTCATCATGCTCCTCCAGGGAGCCAGGCCCATCCTGACAACAAGCACCAGGTTGTAATGCAAGCCTGCCAACACACACTGCTCAGCAAATATCTCAGCTTGAAGTTGCTGCTCAAGCCTCTGCTGCTGGCGTTGTTGGCGCTGCTCGACTGCAAGCAGGCGCCGATACTGTTGCTGAAGTTGCTGCCTGTCTGGTGGCTGCTGTTGCACCTGCACTGGTTGTTCAGGACCGGAGATCTGCACAGATTGGGCAATGGCTTGGCCGGCTGTTGAAGGGGCCGGCTCTGTAGTCAGGTGCTGCTGCTGCTGCTGGTCATTGATTTGTGCCGCTTTGTCAGACTGCCCCATTGCACATGCTGAATTTGTGGACAGTCCAGAATGTTGCTGTTGCTGTTGGCAGGTCATTCCCTCTTCTGCTGGAATGTTGACTGTACACTGAGATACCAAATCAGCATCACCCATCGTGACTTTATTGTGACCAGTGCTCATCCAGCTGCCAGGTGCTGGGGTGACACTGGCATCATGCTGCTCAGCTTGCAGTGCGGCACATGATGACGCTGCCATACCAGCTGTGCTGCTGCATGTGGCATCTTGCCCAGTGGAGTAATCCACCGCTGGTGCGGTCTCCACCTGTTGAGCCGCTGATATATCACAATCTGCTGCTGGCTGTGAACCAAAGCAGGTAATTGCTGCAGCAGGCATGTGAACCCCTTCTGCTGGCCCAGACACAGCCCAAGCAGCTGTTGTTGCAGCAGCAACGGCGGCAGATGACGACGATGATAATGATGATGATGAGTGACACAAGCTTGGCTCCTTTTCTTGTTGTATACAGCGGTGGGGCTGCTGCTGCTGCTGGCCCCGCGCTGGTGGAGACGAAGAGGGCCGGCTGCCGCAGATTGGTTGATGTCTCATCAGCTGATCAGCACGGGCCTCAGTCTGTTGTGCCTGCTGCTCCTGCTGGTTTATTGCCTGCTTGCCTGCAAGTCTCTGTAGCAGCTGCTGTGCTTTATACTGGATCACTGCTGCGGTATGCACTTTGTCATTGGCCATACCGATAGGAAAGCACAAGCTATGCCTTGCATCTCTGCAGCCCCTGGCTGCTGCTGCCAGCCCAGGGTCAGGGAAGAGCTTGCTCAGTGCTGCTGAAACTGCAGCCTGCTGATGCCAGCTAGCTATAGCCTGATGCAGTATGTAAAGCCTGTTAAATTCTGTGGCTACCTTCAGCCTGTGCAGCTTCTGCCGCTGTGTTTGTTGCTGTAGCTGGTTCTGCTGCTGCTGCTGCACCTGCAAGCAGTGGGTTCATGAATGAATGCTCCTGGCAGTTGATGCATCATTGCTTTGCAATAGGTCCTCCTTGCCAGTCTATCCCTATGATACTCAGGACTGCACTATGCAGGGGGACAGCCAGCAGCAGCACTCACCCGGGTTTGCTCCTCTGCCAAGATTTTGTCCTGCTGCTCTCTCAATCGCTGCAAAGCACTGGCAGTAGCCTGCTGTCGCCAGGTGCACCAACAAGAGTGCAGGTGGTAGAGCTTATGGAACTTGACAGCCACTGCCTCACTCTGAGCAAAGTGTTGTTGCTGTTGATGCTGCAGCCGTGGTGACTGCTGCTGCAGCACATCTGTTGTTTCGGCTGGTCCTTCCTGGTCCACGGCTTGCTGCACAGCTGCAAGGTGAACTGCAGTGTCAGGGCCCTGAATTGACATGGACCTTGGCCCATCCCCTGCCTGCTGCTGTACTGCCAACCTCCAAGCTCTCAACACCTTTCGCTTGCTGCAGCAGAGCAGATCGTATCTCAGCTCAGGCTTGCTGGTGCAATAATGTGCTTTATCTGTTGTCATGCATGCACCATTTCTGTTTATGGCTAATACAAAGCTGGCTGAGCTCCACTCAGTGCAGTCAAGGGACAACCTAGAGGTACTCTCTTAGGCTGTGTGAGACCACGCTTGGTGCACGTTGCAGCTGACAGCTGCACAGTGATCAGAGCCTAGCTATGGCCTGACTGCAGTCACCTGAGGAGTTTGTTCATTGGGCGTGCACGAGCCTTCTCCAGCAGCACATCAGCAGTAGCTTGCTGCCACCTGCGCAGCAGCTTGTGCTGCACTTGAACTGCCAGCTCCTGGCGCAGGTCATTCACTAACATGCTGTCAAAGCCTCTGCTGCTGCTGGCACTGTTTGTTGGCCCTTCACTGCCAGCAGAGCCTGCTGCACCAACAGCAGCTGGTGGGCCTGCTGCCACTGGCAGTGCCAATGCTGTTACACTCATCCCTGGTGCAGCTCCTTCCTGTACACTGCTGCTTGAGGCCAAAGGATTCCAGTGAGTGCCGCCAACACTGCCAGTGCTGGCCCAGCTACATGCGCAGCTACTGCTGGGGCTACCAGTCTGTGCTGCAAAAAGTGGCAGGTGAGTTGAATGCTGGGAGCCCTTAAAACTGGCCTTTGTCAGCTTCGGACTGGGTGTCGTTGCTTTTATTGGCTGTTGAACACAACTGCTTTGGCCAAGGCCGCCTTGTGTCTTCTTCCAAGGCTGTGCCTGGTGCCTTAGCTGTTTGAGCTGCTGCAGCGAGGTCTGCCTGAGGGGCAGCCTGCTTTTTGCTGATTGGATGTCATGCTGTACGTATGTTTTGTGCATGTCAATGTTCCTGTCTGCCCAAGGGATGTTTGTACTTGAGAACACAGGTCCATGGTTTGCTGCACTATGGCCTGCTTTGTCCTGGTACCAATTGATGCCGACGATCTTACCATCTGGTTGTATGCTGAGGTTAGCAGTCTCATATTGATTATAGTTCGAGACATTAGTTCGCCTGATGAGGTCCGCTGCCTCCGCTTGGCTGGACACAGCAGCATCTGGTCTGCATGATGCCGTTGTGCCCTGATCAACAGCAAGTTTCTGCACTATGAGCTGCCATGCTGCTGTGTTGCCAGTATTGCCACTGCAGTCTTCAATGCTACCAGCGCAGGGACCCTCCTGTGCTGCGATGCTTTGCTTCAGCTGTTGCCACCTTGAGAGGGAACAACTGTTGTGTGGCCGGCCATGACGAGGTGGGCTGTCGGGCAAGCTGGTGACAGCTGCATCTGATGGCAACATTTCAGGCTGCAGACTGCCCAAGTACTAGGTAGTGTGGTAGTTCACAGGGGTCAACGTCGTGCTGCGCAGCTAAGGCAGACGCTTGTGCTCGAAGAGCATTGCGCCAGCAGATAAAAGGCGATCCGGACGCTTGTGCTATGTGCAAGGCGATGGGCATGACCTTAGGTGTACAGCTGACGAGTATTTGCTCTGTACAGCGTGCAAACTCGTTGATTGTGCTAGATGCAACACAGTCAACAACGCACAGCACACTCAAACATTTCACTACACATTACAACGAGTAATGAGGCAACGGGCCCCTTCTGATGTGGGTGGGACGTCAAGTGCGCTCAAACTAGAAACCTTCAGGAAAAGAAATAGCCGGTCTGCAATTTGGCTAGAATTGAAAGAACAGGCTTTGGATTGGCTAGTTTGGCTAGTTTGGCTGAACACAAACTTACTGCGCCACAATGGCACACGCAGCACGTCTGCTACAAGCGCATATTAGAGTTATGGCCAGTTGTCAAAGGTATGTACAGCAAATGTTCTTTGCAGCGCAGGGCACTTGATCGGTACTACAGTACTGCCTCCAGGATCGTCGCCAAGCTGATCTGTTTGCTTAACCAACAGGGCCTCGCAATTGCCCGGCTGCTGGGCAGCTGTACATGTATTAGAGGGGCTGCTAAAGTGCCACAGCCAGCATGCCCATATTGACACCCAAGTCAAGCCGATGCAAACGCTGCAGCAGCAGCAAATGCTTTCCCCCTTCCAAGGCTTCGCAGCACACTACGCCAAAGGCAGAGGTAATGACAATACAGCTACTTATAGTGGCTGTACAAGCGTAGGTGTCACACTGTGTATTGTCCACTTGTGCAGCAAAAGGTGGAAAAGGTGGCAAGGGCAAAGCAACTGCTGCAACAGTAGATAGTGATACAGAGGACGCTGTAGGAGATGTGGGTGATGAACCGGACTATGATCACGAGCCCTTCCAGCAGTAAGCGCCAGAACAACAGTGGACACTACAATGATACGATCAATTGTGGCCTGGAAGTGCCAACAGGCTGTAGCACGCATTTCATAACCTCAGGTCATGAGCAGTGGCCCTGGCAGAGACGTGGTCGTTGCTTTGATTCACTGAACGTGTGTGAAAGAAGATGTAAGAGACTGTGTACCAATCTGCTGCATCAGCATCCCCTAACACCACTAGCTGTCACCCTTTGTGGCAGTCAGGCCCTGCTACTCCCCTCCCCTCACCTAGAGTCCTGCTGTTCATCTGCAGGTTGATGCAGCATGCAGTAGATCATCTTGCCCATGAGCTAGCAGGCATCCGCACAGGCAGGGCTAACCCTGGTCTGATAGAGAATCTGCTTGTTGATGCTCATGGTGACCACATACCTGTGAAGGCCTGTGGAACAGTCACAGTGCGAAACCCGCAGCTGCTGGCAGTCACCTTGTTTGATCCCTCAGTGAGTGCTGAAAAAGAAGACGACAGCTCAGTATATTTGCACTCCATGCATGCAACATCAGGCTTCAGCTGGCATGTGATCCAGTAACATACTGCAGCAGTTATCTAAGCTCAGATGCTCATCCGCAAGTGTTCAAGTGCTTCAACTGCTCGGCTGCTGCTGCTGTCCAAACCCACACCCAACGCTTGACCGGTCTGAGCATCAGCACTAAAGCATGGCACAGTATTGATGAAGCAGGAGTGCCTGCCACAACACGAGTGGCCACCACGCCCCGATGGGCCTGCCTTGCAGCACCTGGACCCCGTCACCCTCACCTCATCATTGTCCATGTTGGGCACAAGCACTGACCACCTGCCTGCCATGCGCTGTTCCACCTGTGACAGCTCTGCAAGGCAGTAGAAAAGGCCATCAGGGAGTCCCCACTGTCCCTAAACCCCACCAGTGAGGGTGCAGAGGTGCTGGTCAAACTGCCACGCATGACACAGGAGACCATTGGGAAAATGGTCAAACTGGTCAACATGGAAGCGGAGCAGGCCCACCAGAACATACGCAGAGCGCGACAGAAGGCCATGGATGCCATCAAAAAGGCGTATCACAGTGCAAGTGCCGATGATAAGAGGAGGACAGAGAAGGAGGTACGTTGAGAAATGTACAAGGCATTGGCCTGACATCTCTGCTGCATCCACAGTGGTCACCACCCTGAGGCTGTTCTGCCCTGGCTAGTGTGTAGCACACAGTGAGGCTCTGCTGTGATATGCCACGTGAGCTCATGAGATCAGGTCAAGAAAATCCTTGCTGACTGATAATAACTCATTGTTGGTCGAGCAATGGCTGTGGCATAGGCCCTTTCTCACTGAGCAGCAAGAGACTGTCACTGTAGCAGTTTTGACCTGAGCAGAAAGTGCATGCCATAATGTTGTTTTGCTGGTAACTTGGCACGCAGCTTCAGAAGTTGCATGATGGCTATGTTGCTGAAGTTGACCGGCTAAGGAAGAACAAAGACATGGAGCTGAGACAACACAAGGATTGAAATGAGCGGACTCACCAGCCTGGTCATGCAAACTGGTCACCAACTGCAGAGGGCTGATGGCACCTCATTTATGAGCACCGGTGGCACTGTCAGGTATTGATAAATATCTTGAAATTTTTGGGGCAGACGCCCTTGCCTCATGACTTCATTCTTGTCCCTGCCGACCGCACTTACCTGAAAACAATGAGCTCATATGACTGTGTACTGCTCATGTTGGGTCTGTGTGTGCCTGCTTCAGCTGTGATTGTGTCATTTATGGTGTCCAGAACCTGGCGGCGGTGGTGCAAGTGCTGCATCTCAATGACTTTGGCAGCTTTCTGTCATGTCGTCAGTATGAAAGAAATATAGCCATGCAGCAAGTTGAGATGCTATGGCAAATGCGCTGTCATGCGTTGGGGGCGCCACCCTGATATGATGCTTGTGCCTGTCGTCTGTTCTGGCTGTCCATCCAGCTGTCACCGAAGTCCTGCA